>JABUQX010119873.1:0-10000 GCA_015478945.1 Trachelipus rathkii | reverse complement strand
CCAGGTTTAAAAAATTAAGTTTAGAACAAATTTGCATAATATTAGAAAGAAAAACCCTTATCAAATTTTTGAGAGGGATAAAGGAGGGGATGTCTTTAAGGGAGAGTTATTCTTTAAGTAATTCGACAAGTTCGAAAGGTGGGGGGGGATAAGAGAGTAAGAATATTATTTATTAAAAAAAAGAAATAAAATCATAAATATTTACTTTTTTTAAAATTTAATATCGATATATATATATATACATATAATATATATAATATATATATATATAATATATATTATTATATATATAATATATAATAATATATATTATATATATATATAAATATATATTTTATATAATTACATACACATTATATATATATATATATATAATATATATATATATATATATATATATATATATATATATATATATATAATAGTTATATATATATATATATATATATATATATATATATATATATATATATATATATATATATATATATAATATATATATAAATAATATATCTAAATACATATATATATAATATATATATATATATATATATATATATATATATATATTCCTATTATGTTTTACGCCTTCGTCAGTTTTGTTTTTTTGTTTTTTTAATATTGTGTTATACCGAAACTGAATATCAAGGATCAAAAGTTTAAATAATTGAAAAAAAGGCTCAGTATGTTCCTCCACCGTACCTTTTAAGCTAGTAAAGTTGAGTAGAAATCGAAGAAAGATTCGAAAAAAATAGAAATTTTCTTTACTTATAAAAAATACCCCTAAAACAAACGTAATAAATCAACAAAATTATATATATATATATAGGCTAAACTGAAGAATTGTCTTCTTCTTTTTCTGTCTTCTTCTTCTTCTTCTTCTTCTTCGTTCTTCTTCTTCTCTGCTTCTTCTTTCTTCTTCTTCTTCTTCTTCTTCTCTCTTTCTTCTTCTTCTTCTCTTCTTCTTTTCTTCTTTCTTCTTCTTCTTCTGTCTTCTTCTTCTTCTTCGTTCTTTCTTTTATTATTATTATTATTTTATATATTATTTATATATTATTATTTATATTATTAATTATTTGATAGTATTATTTTATTATTTATATTATTATTGATATTATTATTATTTATTCATTATTATTATATTATTATATTTATTATTATATTACGTATTATTATTATTATTATTTTATATTTATTATTATTATTATTATTATATTAGTTATTATTATTATTATTATATTAATTATTATTATTATTTATTATTATTATTATTATTATTATTATATTTTTATTATATAATGTTATTATTTTTTATATTATTATTATTATTATTATTATTTATTATTATTATTATTTTATTATTATTATATTTTATTATTATTATTATTGATTATTTATATTATTATTATTATTCGATGTCTTTTTATCTTTCTCGTTGAAAGGTGCCTTATCCCGTAAATGGTGGCATATATTTATTAGGGTGATGACTTTCATACAATCTCGTTTCCCTGTTATCATTTAATTTGACGAAATTTTCTTTTCAAATGTGAATTTTTGCGATAAATTCACGCACCAAGATGGTTTTTTAAAATTTTTATTATTTGAGTTTTTGCCCATTTTTGGAGGTCACTGTAAGCAGATAAAAAATTGAACACAAGCTTTAGAGTCACATATATACATTATATAGGATCATCAAACACACAAGTAAGTCAATTATTCACGATAATGTCATTGGACAGGATGAATCTCAGTGGGAGGTTGTCCTTGTTGCGGCAGGAGTCGTGCAAGTCTGCATAACTTTGATCGCACCCTCAGAGCACTGTTTGCGTCGGGAAATGTTGATTGGAGATTCATTTGTTTTCCAGTGGGTTTTCAAGAATTTTGATACCTTTGGAGTAGTCATTCAGGAGCTGCAGAAGTTCTATCGAAATTTTCAGCGCGGGAACAATTTGACTGCTGAACCAATGATCCACCCATGAGTAGGAAATGAATGAACAGATTTATATTACGCAGCCTGTTCCGGGTTTCAGCGCGGAACAATTGACTGCTGAATCAATGGTGGGCTAGAATGGTACGAGAGTTCCAGCGTGCATTGCTGATGGTTGAGATCTGTTGAAACTTCACGAAGGGGATCTCATTCCTCTCAGCGTAGTGACAGAAGGCACGAGTGAGATGGTAGAGAAACTTCATGTAGTCTCTCCAGCCACCAGTTTCTTTAATCTCAGTTTTACCGTTGCTGAAGGCTGCTTTCAATTTATTATAATTGCTCATCAAATCCTGCGTTAAGAAGTGATTTGATCGACCCATGAGCTCATCTTCCATGACGCGAAGAACGTGATTCAGCAAATGTTGCTGGCAACTGATGAACTTGGGTTTGGGGTTACCCATCTCATCAAACTTTTGCTGCAGCCGAACAACAGCGCCTGTCTTCTTGCCGGTATTCACGCTTGTTGTGTTGGGAATTTACATCACAATTGACCCACAAGTTGAGCTCCTCTAAAACATCCCGAAGTCCTTCTGCGATTGTTTGAGCTTTCACATCTTTCAATCTGAGCGCAGTCAACTTAATTTTCTTTGCTTCATTCTTGAGGACCACTGCCTGATATTCAAAACCCTCAATGTGTTTGCCGTCAAAGTGTATGCTCCACTTCTCCAGATGAAGCATGCTGGCCAAGTGCTTCCTCACCTGAGCAGCTCTTGTAAAGATAGCCTTGTGAATTGCTAACTGACATGGGGTTGGGATTTCAATGCCCTCACCAGAGAAGCTGGCGGCACACCTTTGCTGCTCCGTTTACGACAGTTTTGAACTTGTAACAAGCAAATGCATGGCTCTGTTTGGGTTCTGCTCCTTGGTGCTCGTTTATGCTGCATTCTCATCCTCCTAAGGACTTCTTTGCTGTTGTCGGATGAGTCCGTGCTACTTTCGGAACAATCAGGTGGCGTTGAGCTGGTAATTTGGACACAGTTGCTTCCATTGTCTTCTTTCGCTTGGATGGGTGGATGGTCTTGGCACTAGCAGGCTTGCCAGTGGAATAACCAACCTGGCCCTTGCTCTAAATTTGCAGTTTGTAGAGGTTCTCATCCTCTTTGCACATCCATTCGCCTTTCATTATTCGGTTTCACGATCAAAACAGTTCATTTAGATGCATTCAAAGTGTTTGTTTCTTTCTGCGAGTGTTTCGCATACATAGTCTTTCAGAAGTTTTGCTAGTTTGGCACAAATAGCTTGATCAGATACATGGGAAGGTCAATGATTTGCTCCATAGGGTTTTAAGCTCCACAGCAATTAGACGATTCTCTCTCTCCGTTCTTTGAGTGGATTCAAGAATTGAAGCGTTCCAAGACAGTTGATTTCTGAGGCATGCTTCATAAATTTGCCCCACGTTTGCCTCTTCTTGGTGGCGCTTTGAAACTGACTAAGTCTTTGTCTAGATTTCCTTGTTCTTCTCCGTGTTAGAAGAACATGTTGTCTTCTACATATATATGTGGTCTTCTGTGTTAGAAGAACATGTTGCCTTCTACACATATATATATATATATAATATATATATATATATATAATATATAATAAATATATATATTATATATATAATATATATATTAGTATATATATATATATATTATGTTTCTTATCTACTTAGAACAATTACGAAAAGGCCTTAACGTAAATATTAAAAACGCCATAATTTTAAGAAACTGTTTTTGCACTTTTCATTATATTTTATTTTAAAAAAGTTAGCAAATGTTATCAAAATTATAGAAAATAACAAAAGGCAGACACTAATAAAGTATTTATATGCACATAATATAATTAGCAAAAAGATTTCAATATAGCCACCAAATAATTACAAGATCTCTTTATGAATAAACTCTGGAGAATGCCCAATGCATTATTAATAAGGAAATAATAATGTTGACACAAAATAAACCTAATTAAAATTACAACTACCCGCTTTAAACACCTCGCTTATATACCAGTTATACCACACTGGGGAAACAGCTGAAGAAAATAATTAGAAAACTTACAGAAACTTCCCGAGCACTACGTACTCGATCGTTGACGTCACTGTCGGGCGGAGGCGCACAGGTTCTAGATATTCTGGAAAATTCTATACAATTTTCTTACATTAAATTATTAAAACCAGAGACTTGTGGATGATGTATATATAAAAATTATTGTTAATACAATTATAAATATGCTAAAAATGGCCTACATAACATTTCAAAGTGTGTTTGTGCGGTGACCTGTTTTAATATTTCGAATATAATAAGAACGTCATTTTTAGTCATTTACATAGGCAAAGGCTTATATTCGTGCTACAGGAAATGTTTTCGAGAAAAAAAAATCAAAAAAAGTCATCGGCGCTAATTAAATATATAATATATATATTATATATATAATATAATATATTATATATATATATATATATATATATATATATATTATAATATATATATATATATATATATTATATTTATATTTTATATATTGATATAAATATATAATCATGCATATTGTCATAATTTGAATGAAATGCAAATTTGATTCATATTGCAAGTTTGTCACATGATATTCAGAAGGCAAGAACCTTTTGTTAACGATTATTTTATTGACAGTCGTTTTCGCGACATTTCTTCTCGATGAAGAAAAAATGTCAGGAGTAAAAGTGGCTTATGAAAAGATTATAAGAATCTTTTGTCGTAATAAACACTGGGTGAAGCAGTAAAAGCAACTATATTTTCGTTTCAAATGTTGGTCATAAAATAAGCTCTTTTTTTTTTTTTTTTTTTTTTTTTTTTTTCTTTTTCTATTCCTTTTAATCCTTTTTCAATTTCTCGAATCCTTTCTTTTATTTCGGCATAAATTTTAAACTACTTCTCTCAAAGATTAATTTCTTCCGACAGAAGTTCTCAATATTTTTTAACGCCTACTTAAAAAGGGGGAGAATGAGCCAAAAAACGGCAAATCTCAACGCATAAGGGGCACTTCAGTCCCTCTGTTATGAACTCGAAATTTTTTAATGAATTTCTTGACTACTATTTCCGACCAAGTCTCTCAAGAATTTCCGCTTGCGCAGTATTCGTACAAGGAAAATTTGTTTGAGAAAGAGAAAGAGAAAAAAAAAATCTTTTATTTGATCCTGTTTTTAGGAGAAATATCCTCTATTTGCTCTTATTTTTAGGAGAAATATCCTTTATTTGCTCCTGTTTTTAAAAGTTTATCTCATAAAGCTGATATATTATAGTCATACAATTTATGAGGCGTTGTGGTTATAGCTCTGAAGAGCTTCTTTCGCATTTATTTGCTCGCTCGCGCTCCAAATCGCACTCAATTCACAAATTCTGCAATCTCTGCCAGACTAAAACGCTCTTTCATTTACTCGCAGATTTTAATTTTCCTGTTTTCCAATTTTGAAGAGTTTATATATATATATATATATATATATATATATATATATATATATATATATATATATATATATATATATAATATATATAATATATATATTATATATTATATATATATATATATATATATATATATATATATATATATATATATATATATATTAGAGTGGAGTGTTTTCATCAGAAAACACAATTTAAAATTATTATGTGAATTTACAACCAAAATTTAGCATGCTACTGGACTTAACATTTTTTTTTTCATCTCCAAAATTTTTATAGTTTCATGCAAAACTTTATTTTTAAACTTTTGTAAGTGACAGGAACGTGATATGAAAAGTTTTTTCATAAATGCTGTATTATTTTTTTTTTTTTTATAAATAACTTACGCTTTGTTATATAAAATACTTATCTACAGTGTTTTATCAATATTAAAATAGTTACAAATATTGAAGGCTTTTAGGTAAAAATTGTAAGTGTTCAAACTTTTTATTTTTAATAATATAATGATGTAAAAAGTCAATCAGGTAAGTAGATTAATTACCATGCACTGCAATGTTTATTTGCATCCCACACTTTTAGAAGCTTTCTGGGTTTTAACTTCTGTCTTATAAGACCATCTCTCCGATGAAATCTAACAACACAAGTTGCTGCCTCAGTTTCAATTTTTACATGTCTCACATCATCTTGATCATCACATGGTTGATCTGCTACAAAGGGATTGGTTCTTAATTTCTATAGCTCCTGATTACTTAGGTTAGACGTTAGAGGTGCGTTTTTATTTCTTGAGAAGGTAAATTAATCAGATTATAATAAGTTGATGCCTTTGTATTTATTTTTGGAACTAAATTTTCTGATATAATTATTGAATGGAACGTTTTCGCCAGCATTCTTATTAGGTTCTTGATAATATGATTCTGAATTTTTATCATATCCTCTACATTTTAATATTCTGTTAACAACAGGGTTTCTTACCTGCCCGTCATTATCACCCGACATTGCCAGTAATATGCTTTCAGAATGGGCCAAAAATCCATTCCGTTCTAAAGTTCTTAAGACAATTTCTCTTAATGTTTTATGAGGAAATCTTGTGATCATTTTAATTATATTAAAGAAATTTGGAGATACTTTAGTGCATCTATAATTCTGTCTAATCTGAAATCAACTAGGAAAGAATACTAGGATGCAAAATTCAGTTATCATAATTAAACTACGTGAAGGTTTATCTACTGATGTTATAATACCTAAGAATTATATTTGTTAAAGTTAGCCATTTGGAATGTAAAGAGTTTTAAGAAGAGCATGATCCTGGTCAACATGTCCTATCAAATCATCAATGCAGGTTCTGTAGGCATAATACTGATCTGAGCTAAGGTCATCCAGTACTTCATTTGTAAGGACAGGAAATTGTGAAT
Source organism: Trachelipus rathkii (assembly GCA_015478945.1). NCBI lineage: Eukaryota > Metazoa > Arthropoda > Malacostraca > Isopoda > Trachelipodidae > Trachelipus > Trachelipus rathkii. Next base: position 3,179 of record JABUQX010119873.1, on the reverse strand, counting down.
AACTAATAGGTTTAAAAGATGCTACCCCCCTTCAGATACTCTGCTCCATAATTCCTTTCCTATTGGTAATGAAAACAAATCACTTCCAAGCAGCGAATTGTCCAATTGTGAACGTCGGTCATTGTATTAGTCCAATCAGAACCGATCATAAAAAGTTTAAGATGAAATTTTGGTTCTTTGATGGCTTCAAACAGCTTTCAAGCGATTGTAATTCCTTTCACATTTCTGGAGTGACCTGTGTAAGGTAATAGTTGCCTGAAAGGAAATAAATAGAAAAATTGTCAATTTAAGATAAAAGAAAAAGTTTTCACATTAAATATTGAAACCTAATTAACAGATGAAACTTTATGTGACAAATGAAGGCTTTATATGAATGAATTATACTTGGTTGTTTGATGACAACATAATGTTCTTCAAGCTCTACATTTCTGTAGTATTTTTTATTTTCTTTGGTCATCACTAGAATGGTATTTTTTCTTCCATCAATATAAATAGATTTGGGAAAACTAAACACTGATTGTTTTTCATTTCTCAGTTGTTTCCTATATTTTTCTATCTCTTCTAAGTTTTCTTTTGTAGAAATATTACAAATTCTAGAAATAACATATTTGAATTCTAGAAGAAATGCATCAATCACTCCAATATTTAATGTAACACATAAAGTGTATATCAATTACCTGTTAATTACATGTGATATATGGTTTGAAGAGTTTGAAATCTTCTAGGACTGCTGAAGCAATTGAAACGCCAACTCCATCACTAACCACATACCGATCGCATATCATGGGCAGTTTTGGAATTTCAATCCAATTTTGAAATTCACCAGAACTAGGTCCACTACTGAAAGAGCTTAGTGAATTATTATTATAAATTTTCATCTTTATTTTATCTTGTTTTTTTTTTTTTTTAATCTTTTCCTTTATATATAATATATATATATATATATATATATATATATATATAATATATATATATATATATATATATATAATATATATATATATATATATATATATATATATATATAGTATTCTGTTCATTCGAATCTTTCACCCTATTTGAGATATTGAAAATTTTTAATTTTTCCACTTTATCTTTGTATTTTTTTTAACCAATAAGCATAAAGATAAAATTGCCAACACTTCAAACGATTATAATGCAGAAGCTAATTAAAGAAATTATTAAAGTATAAATCTAAGTCAAACCAACGAAACTTAACATAGCCTTACTTAACGTATCATAACCTCACAATGTAATTTATTTTTATATTTATAATTTATTTTACCTTGCATTGTTTAAGGGGAGGGTCCAATATTTTGCTTCGGGCTGAACCCAATTTTTCACTCCCCATAAAAAGGACAACAAAATTGAAATTTTCAGCCGATTTGACCATATAAACACCAAACTGAGTTTTTTTTGACCTCTAAAACGTCGTATTACAGTGTTTTTCTGTGTCTGAATATTGCAGTGGTAATTTTCAATTTTTGAAAATCTAAGGTTTTAAATATCGAAACTTCTCCTAAACTATTTTTCGAAATGACTTCAAACTTGAAAGATACAAAGATTGGACTATTATCTAAAAAGTGTAGCAGGGGAATTTTGATATTGACCCATATCTGAGCATTGGTCGATTTTTCAAAACCTACTATTTTTGGTTTTCAAATGAAAAATTGGAATATTTTTTTTTCTGTTTATCCGATCCGGCCATGAAATTTTCAGGACATTTGTTAGTCGGGGGAGATGCACATTTCTACTTAGATATAACATTTTGTATATATGCAAATATTGTAATCAAATTCAAAAAAAACTTAAATTTGTATAAATTTTTTAAAAAATTTCTGTTTTGATAATACAAAAAAAATACTTAAATAAAAAAGGTTACTCGCCCGACTATACAAGCCTGGAAAATTTGATGTTGATCGATAAGTAGAAAAAATTTAAATCAATAATTTTCACTTTTTCAAAAATTTTAATCGCTCGAAAAAAGTTGAAATATTGATATAAATTTTTATTGTTATCAGATAAACATCAAATTTTCAGAGCATATTAGTCGGGCGAGATACATCTTTTTACTTAATAATTTTTGATTACTCAAAAGAAAATTTTTTAAAAATTTCCAAAAAATTTTTTTTTTTGAAAATTTGTTCAGAAATGCCAAACTACTGCATATACAAAAAAGAAATTATCTAAGTAAAAAATATGCACCTCTCCCCGACTACCAAATGTCCTGAAAGATTTCATGCGATCGGATAAACAAAAAAAAAATATTTCAATTTTTCAATTTCAAAACCCAAAAATAGTAGGTTTTGAAAATCGACCAATGCTCAGATATGGGGTCAAATATCAAAATTCTCCTGCTACACTTTTTAGATAATAGTCAAATCTTTGTATTTTTTAAGTTTGAAGTCATTTCGAAAAATAGTTTAGGAGGAGTTTCGACAAATGTCATAAACCTAGATTTTCAAAAATCGAAAATACCAAACAATGATCACAGACACAGAAAAACACTGAAATACGACGTTGCAGGTCACTAAAAAGCTACAGTTTTGGTGTTAATATGGATCAAAATCGGCTGAAAATTTCGAATTTTATGTCCATTTTAAGGGGGGTAAATTGGGCTTAGCGTGAAGCAAAGAATGGCGCCACCCCTTAAAAAAACACGCATCTGGCACCAATAACGTTTTGTAGATTTTGTTCGATAATGTACATAGAAAACGATAAAAAATAATCAAATTTTTAACTCTTTTTCCCACAAAAAATTTAGAGGATAAAGATCCTCAAAGGTATTTGGTTTCTCATTAATATTTGACACACTTTCCTTTTCTTTCCTCTTTTTGGTCTTTGTAGAATGAAAGGTCATCACTTGACATTTTTAGTTCAAATTATATATATATATATATATATATATATATATTATATATATATATATATATTATACTATATATAATATAGATATATATAATATATATATACTAATATATATATTATACTACCTAATACTACAATACCACCACTTATATGCAAACACACCGGCTTGATATAATTATATCATATATACATACTCATCATATATACTATATAATATATATATATACTATATATAATATTATATATTATATAATTATATATATAAATTATATATATATATATATATATATATATATCTTCTCTCTTTTTTT
>JABUQX010119872.1:42500-46223 GCA_015478945.1 Trachelipus rathkii | reverse complement strand
TTTCCTTTTTTTTTTAAAATTGCTAGCATCTATGTATAATATATATATAATATATATATAAGTATATATATATATATATATAAATATAATATATATATAATATATATATATATATATATATATATATATATATATATATATATATATTATATAATATAATATATATATATATATATATATATATATATATATAAGAAATAGTAGAATGGAGGCAAAAAATTGCGAGACTTTTAAAAGAAGTTTATTTAAAGCGAAAGTTAAATAAATAGGTATTAAATGTAGGAATCTTGGTAGGCAAGTTAAATTAAAATAATTTCGTAATTCTACTAACAAAAATTAAATAATTGAAACTAAAAACAAACAGAAAATAAAATATGAAAAAATTAATATAAAAAAACAAACCTACCTATTAAATTTCAATAATAAATTAATAATAATAATAATATAATATTTAGGACACTTTTCAAAGTAGTTTCCTAATTAAATATATATTTATTTTCAGTTTCCTAAGGGGCAGCAGTTCCAATATTGGGTGATATTTGGGATTCCATTTTTAGCCCCACCTTAAAAAAGGACAAAAATTCCTCGCATTTTCAGACAAATTTTTGAACGGGGTTTTGCGTTTTTAAAGCCAACCGCAGCTGTTTTTGACCTCGTTTGAACGTCCATTTCAGGTGGTTTTTCGGAAATGACTTCAAAACTTGAAATATACATTAGATGGGCTTACGCACAAATTCCACATATTACGTTTTTGATGTTTGGAAAATTGTGCTCAGCAATGTCGAATTTCAAAACCCACTTTTTTATTTTTTTATTTTTTATTTGGCTGAGCACAATTTTCCAAAAATCAAAAAAACTTCTATGTGCATTTTGTGCGTAATAGACCCATCTAATGTAATTTCAACTTTGAAGCGTGCATTTCGAAAAAAAAATTGCAATAAGTTGATACAAAAATGTTCCAAAAATGAGGATTCGGGAAAAAAAAAATGAAAACGGCCACGACGAACAATGATACAGACACAGAAAAACACCCTGAAAATGACCGTTTTCATAGAGCGTAAAAAAAAAGCTTTGCCGTTTTGCTTTTACCCCTATCAAAATTGTCTCTGAAATTAAGAATTTAATGTCCAATTTTTTAGGTGAGGGCTTAAAAATGGGGTCCCAAAGATTCCCAATATTGGATTCTCCTATTTATTAAAAAACCAAAAAGAGATATGATAAATGTTGCCCTAAAAAGAAGGCTCTGCTTTTTATTGGCAAAAAAAATTTATTAGTTGTACGTACAGTTCATAAGTCTGAAATATATTTTAACTGAAGTTACAGCCAGGAATAGGGGCAGAGTAGGGGAGGCTAGAGAGGTAGGGCTGTAGGCTATTGTGCAAGTTTGCAAATTTGTTTTTTCGCGGAAAGTTCTTGATATATATATATATATATAATAATATATATATATATATATATATAATAGATATATATCTATATATATTATAATATATTATATATATATATAATATTAATATATTAATATATATATATATTAATATTATTATATAATATATATATATATATATATATTATATATATTATATATATAATTTTTTCCAGCAAAAGCAAAAAAAGCTTGAAATTTTTTTTTTCAGCTGAGCAAAAAGCTTTGGAAATTGCCAGGGGGGGCAAAATGGCCCCTACTTTGCCCCCCCCCTCCGCGCCCCATGGGCTCAACTTTGATGCTCAGCAATATATATATATATATAAAATATATATATATATAATATATATATATATATAATATATAATATTATATATAAAATATATATAATAAATAGTATATATATATATATAATAATTTATATATATGGCCGTAGGACGGTCCTAATTGAGATCCCTAGGAGTTTGTTCAGATAGTGCCAGATGAGTGCCACAAGATGTCCAGATGTGCCACGTTGAGTGCCAATCGGATAGTCCTCAACATAATGCCAATGAGTTTGCCCCAATAGTTTGTCAACTGGAGTGCCAATATAGTTGCCACTTTTTTCAAAGCCTTTCTCTAGCTTCCCTTGAGCATAGAATAGCCCTTAATATTGGTATCTACCCCTAGTTATAAGGTATGAGGATTCGATTGGTGTGTTATATTATAAGTAGTTAGGATCTTCATACTATGAGTTAGCCATTTCTAGCCTTTTCTAACCTTTACCCTGCCCCACATCCATAGAACAGCGCTACATATTGGTGTCTTCCCTGTAGGTCATAAGCGGGGCCACCAGGGCGAAGGGGCATGCGCACTGCGCGCGCGAAGGCCAGACGAAACCCCGCACCCGCAGGTTGTGCCCAGCCGCGAAACCGCCGCGTGGCGCCCGGCAAGGCGCCGCAATATTACGCACGTAACCCCCCGCGGGCGTGCGCCCGCAAGCGCAATATTACTGCGTAATCCCCGCAGAACGCAAATGTACCGAGTAACCGCAGCGCTCCGTCGCCCGCAGGCGCTACTTTAACCGACGAACGATAAATATTTCATAGTTGCTTGATATCAATATAAAACTATTCATCAAATGGAATTTTCCTTTTCCTCAAATTAGGACTATGAGTCATCCTAATTTTTATTCATTACTAAATACATTTTTATTAAAAAAAACAAAGGTTATACTTTGATGGACCTTAAAGCAGTTAAAACAGTAAAATCAATAGCTCAAATGCCATAACAAAACAAAGGGATAAGTAAGGCTTTGTTTTTACTTGCTTTTACTTACTTTACTGATTTTACTCCTGAACATTTCGATTAAAGAAACTTTATTTATATTTTTTTTATATTTTTTGTTTGTTTTCACTTTTTCATTTATTAGTTTTAAAATTGCAATTATAACAAAATAAAATCCAAGTTTGTTTTATAAACATTTTTTATAATTACTAAAAATTGTTACCGAAATTTTATTAAAAACATATAAACTTTTACAGACCTAAAGCAGTAAAACAAGTGTAAAATCCAATAGACGCTGTTGCTTAGGCAACAAATGGGATTAGTAAGGATTAGTAGGGATTACAGTAGGGCATTAGCATGGATTTAGTTTTTTACCTACTTACTGGCTTTTACATCATATTTTAATATATAATTGAGACTATATAAATATATATATATATTAATATATATAATTATATATATATATATATAATATATATATTAATATTATATAATATATATATATATATATATAATATTATATATAATTATTATATATATATATATATATATAATAAAATATATAATATATATATTTATATATAATTTTTATATCAAACAATTTATTCCATAGAAAATAATAGGAACTTGAAAAATCTTTTGTGTCCGAAAATCTCTCTATAGTGTAAATTTTTACTGTGTAATCCGAGCGAGAGATGTTGTCCGTGAGTGTAGCTTAATAAAGTTACATTGGAACTTTTGGAAATTTTGTTCCCGTCTCATATTTTTTCCTTTTCTGAGCTTCACATTTATTCTCTTTAAAAATTTCGATCATTTTTCAATTTTAACTGAATCGTTTTTTCAAAAAAACATCATTCGATTAATGTAAATAATATATATATATTATATATATTATATATATATATCATATATATATAAACTTATTATATATATATAATATATATATATATATATATAATATATATTATATATAATAATGATATATATATATTATAATAATATATATATATATATGTAATATATATATATAA
>JABUQX010119872.1:27500-37500 GCA_015478945.1 Trachelipus rathkii | reverse complement strand
TAGTTGGTTTATGACTCAATCTGGCATACGAACCAACTGTCATACAACTCCCCCTCCAAGATTGTAACACAATCTTCAAAAGAAAAAAAAATTCAACAACCAATACCTTCAAATAAACACTGTACCTCACTTCATTTGTCCAGTTGATGCCCTTCTTCGTGCCTCAGTTCTCCTTTCGTATTCAATGACCCTCCTCATCACATTCGGCTGTTCTGGCACGGGTCCTCTCGACCTGGTCATTGGTACCGTATATACATCTGAATCCGATAAACTCTTTTCTTGTTCCTCACGTCCAGTACCTATCATCATTGCATCAGGTACCTCACCCACTTCCAATAACTCATCATATATAGACCGTGGTCTATATTCGGAACCATCCGGACTGGTCACCATGATGTTGACTTCTTCTACACCTTCTATCTGCTCCACCACTGGTTCCTCTACTTCTTGTTGTATGACCGAGTCCACCTCTTGACCTTTATTAGAGTCCACCTCCTGATTCATAGTTGGTTCCACTTCCTGCTCCATAATGAAGTCTACTTCGTCACCACTCTTGTCACTGATATGGACTCCCAACGAATAGCTATTTTCCGGAAACCTTAGTGATTTTTCAAATTTGCTAATATCATAATCGCTTTCCATACCACCATCCACCTCCTCTTCATCGAACCAGTCACGATACTCACTAGCATCGATGGGTGAAGGCACCGTACCGGAATCTTCCGTTTGGGTTCCTTTAGTCTCACCTACAAGTTCCTCCGTTTGTACCGCCACACTCTTTTTGCCACCTCCTTCTTTCATTGCCATCTGTTTTAACAAACGCCAAGCTTCTTTAATTTTCGATCCTTGCTTCTTTGGTAGTTCTAACTCTGGTGATGTTCGCCTGTACCGTGGTGCATACTCCATTGTCATTTCTGGTACCTCTTCCACTTCTTCCACCTCTAACTGATGTTCTTTTGGATCCCAATCCACCTCTTCACACTTGAAGTATTGTCTCAAATACTCTGGGGGATCCGCCCAAACCTTCAAATGAGAGTAATGTGCTCTTGCAGTTTTAGTTTTACCCTTAATATCGTACGACATACCTCCTGAAATAACCTTAGTTATCGTAAACGGACCCTCATACTTCTCACTCAATTTTCTGTTCAGACTCCTATCCACTGTAACAATTTTTCTCTTAACTCTCACCCCTACCGCATACGGCAACCAATTTGGGTGTCCTTCACGCCACTTCTCCTGCTGATCTCTCGGAATCGGTACCACTTTACCCTTCTCATGCTTCTCCACCATCAATTTTTCCACCGGGGACACCCCAAGCTCTGCGTGCTTTGTATTGTTATACACAAGCACCGCTCTTGGCAGACAACTGTCCCAATCAATATTCTTCTCCATAATACTCCTCAGGAATTCAGCAAAGGTCCTATTTGCACGCTCCACAGCCCCGTTACTCGCTGGCTTATACGGGCTGCTGTAGATGTGTTCTATTCCATACTCCTGAAGCATTTTCTCAAACCTACCACTTCTAAACTCCACCCCGTTATCCGTTAACACTTTATAAGGTGGCCGCACAAACGCTGGTAACATCTGGAATTCGAAAGCGTCGGCCACACTTCCTGCCGACTTATCCTTCAACGGTTTCACCGCCGCCCACTTACTACAATGGTCCACTGCGACCAAGCAAGCCACGTTACCTCTTCTTGTTTTTGGCATCGCCATCACATCCACTGCTACTAACTCAAACGGGTTCCTGACCTCTATCTTCCACATAGGTGGGAATACTACTTGATGGTCGATTTTATTTAACTGACACTTTGGGCACGTTCTACAAACCTCTTGTACCACTGATGACATTCTCGGGTGCCACACATATTTGGACACCAATTCCATTAACTTGTCCCTTCCAACGTGCGCCATGTTCCTATGTGTTACCACACACACACTAACCAACTGTTTAAACCCAATGACTGCACTAAAATACTTTGTTCCCATCCTCTTCACCAAAATGGATCCGTTCATTCGAAAGTCGTCTCGATACCGATAAAATTCTTTAAGCAGCACATCTCCTTTCGTTATCAACTGTTTCCTTCTCACCTTTTGCCTCAGTGTCCTTACTACCTCTGATCTTTCTTGCAGCCTAGTGATGTCATGAACCGATATTATATTACTTTCACCTCCACTCTGTACCATTATGTTATACACTCCTACTGTTGTCAGAAATGTATCACTTACATCATCTGCATCATCACCGTGACAAATTATCCCTTCACCAAAGTCCAGTTCCGCCTCTACTTCCTTCAAATAGTTCATACCTAACAGCATACATGCTGGAATGTACCCATTCTGTACCACAGCCAATGGTAACACCACCCGCCGATACAACGTACTAATTTCAATTTCTACAGCCATGTTACACTCCACAATACCTGTAGTGACTCCATTAAGCGTCAATTTTATTGACCATTTCCTTCGAATATGCCCGAAATTCTCCAGGTCTTGAACTACACTATCTTGTATCAGACTTATGACTGCACCTGTATCTAAAAACGCACACTTGCGTACCTCACCAATACAAACTTCCTGCCAAGCTACACCTCCCAATACATGGTTGCAACTTAATCGTGATATATGGCACCTCTCCCGCATCATCAAGTTTATGTCCAGACCTTCATCTGTACCATAATGCACCAAATTGTTTCCAGGATCCTCACTTAACTCATTTTCGGAATCCTCTACTTCCTCTTCCTCCTGCTGTAACTCTTCCTGAGATGGGAGTTCATCAACCATGATGTTTCTATTATTACTGTTAAACGTTCCGTCGTTTCTTAAAGGGTTAAAATGTGTACCACCAAGCACCTGTATGTGTACACTTTTAAGATTTTCTTTCTTTCCCACTTTGGGACCTAAGTACACCACCGAGCAACATGTACCATGATGTAACCAGATCTTCACCTTAAACATGTCACTTGCCACTAACAACACTTCTGGTACAGGTTCTCTACCAGGCATCCTCAATGCCCTCAAATACTTCAACGACTTCTGTTTCTTCTCCACACCATACAACTTCCGATCTTCTATAAGTGTATCCATTAATGTCTCTCTTAACACTTTGTGATTTTGTACGGTACCCAGTACCTGCACATCCTCCAAAACAGCCTTTAAACTAATAAATAAGGAGTCCGCTCCACCGGGAACTATTTTCATTATGGTTAACCCTCCAGGAAGGGCATATGGATCAGCTGGTTCTTCATCCTGATCTTCACTCCTATGGCACCTGGACCAAGTGTCCGCAAAAATATTATCTTTACCCGGATAATACCGCACCTCAAAACTGTACTCACTTAGATCGTCTAATACCCGTGCCAGTTTACTATCAATAAGCTTCATAGTATGTAAATATACCAGAGGTCGGTGGTCGGTATATAAAATAAAATTTTGACCTAACAAAAATGATCTAAAACTTTTCACCCCCACCTGATTGCAAGAAGTTCTCTTTCAATAGTTGAGGCTCTTCTTTCACAAGAATTGAATGAATGTGAGTTAAAAGCAATCACCCTTCTCTCACCTCCTTGTTCCTGGCACAGCCCAGCTCCCATACCAAATCCACTGGCGTCCACAAATAACTCTAACTGTTTTGCCTCTGGTGAAAAATTCGGAAACGCCAACTCCACCGATTCCTTCATTCTTTCTTTTAAATCCATAAACGCCTTTGTTCTCTCATCCGTCCACACTATCGGATCCTTCCTTTTACCACCAGTTAATGCACTAAGAGGTGCCGCTACCTCTGAACAGTTTCTTATAAACTTCCGCTGGAAGTTTATCATACCTAAATATCTCCTCAATTCTCCGATGTTACTTGGTTTTTCTAGTTTGTCAATTTGGGACATAAATTCTGGGAGCTTCCTAATACCTGTACGACCAATAATATGGCCCAAAAACTGTACCTCTTTTTGCACCCAATTACACTTACTAACCTTCACCTTCACGTTGGTTTCGCAAAACCGCTGCAGTACCTGCTCTATTAATACCAGATGTTCCTTAAACTCTCCTGAAATCAATAATACATCGTCAACGTATACCACCACTCTATCTTTACTGAACCCCGAAAGTATTCTCTGCATTTCCCGTTGGAATGCCGCAGGTCCGTTTTTCAAGCCAAAGCTTAACCTTTTGAAACGGTACTGCCCACTGACAGTCGAAAAAGCTGTAAAATTTCTACTACCCTCCTCCAAGTTCATCTGGTAGTAACCTTTTACTAAATCCAAACTTGTAAAATACTGAGCACCGTGACAACCAAAAACTGTTTCTGTGATGTTCGCCATGGGGAACCTGTCCGCCTCTGTCACCTTGTTAAGCCTTCTATAGTCGACACACAGTCTGAGTGTCCCATCTTTCTTTCGTATCGGCACCACCGGTGAGCTCCACTCTGCAGCACACGGCTCCACTATATCTCGTAAACACAACTCCTTTACCTGATGTTCAATTTCTTCGTTCGTTCTCTGATCAAACCTCCTGGCCCGTTGATATATAGGGGTATAATCGTGAAGTTTGATCCTATACGGTGTCATTGATGTCTCACTGACATCCACGTCACTTCTACTAAAAACTTTACGTTGTCTCCACAGTACCTCTAAAATCTGCTCAATCTGTTCTGGTGACAGTTCTTCCATAAATTTTATCTCGGTCTTTAATTTCTCCTTCGTCCACTCCTGTTCATTACTAGATGGACCCGACAACTCTTGCACTGTGGTGTTTACAGTACACACACTGGTTTCATAACTTCTCAACCTGTCTTCATCTACTACTAAATGTGCTGTACCTACTTGCTCACCTTTACCTAATTTTAACTGACCCGGTGTCAACTTCTTTAACAATACAGTACCTCCTTTCTCTACCCACTTCACCAACCCTGGTATGATTTTAAATCTTTTGTTGTAACCTTTTTTACCACCTTCTACACCTTCCAGTAACAACTCTTCCGGCTTTGTACTGTACCATCCATCATGATTCCTTGGTTTTATCTGTTTAGATCTCCATTCTACCTTAACTGCCTCCCAATCATCCTTCTTAAGTACTGTTTCTTCTACCATATACACAGGCACCGAGGTTACCACCCTTATACAGTCTTTTAATCCATCCATCAAATACACCTGCTCTTTGACACCATGGTCACCATACCTCTTAAATGATCCGTCTACAGTATTAAGCTTAATATTATTCTTAACTAAAAACGGCATCCCTAATATCACACCTTCCTTCAACTTTTTAACCACTATGAAATCCGACTGACCATAGCTGATTTCATCAATAGTGATCCTCAACGTTGCGGTGCGATGTGAATCTAAACAAAGCTGTGGGTCACCCACACCTCTTAACCTCATCACCTTATTCAGTACTACCGGACTTGAGATCCTTGAAAGTTCGCTTTCTTCGATTAAACAATATTGGGCTCCTGAATCCACTGTCGAAATCATCTCCACACCATCAAGTTTTATCATCACCTTCAACAACGGTGCCATTTTTAAACTTTCAGGACCCGTGACCTGCATATTACCTGTAGTATGATACACTCCTGTTGTTATGTCTGTTGTAACCATACTTCGTACCTTTTGTATCCGCTGAGGCAATGGACCAAGTACTCCTTCATCTTGGCTCATCACAAACTCTCTTGCCTCAGGGTTCGGCACCCACCCACCTTGACTAACCGGGATACTTTGTGGACACATTATGCTGGGGGTTGGCTCCGACACGTCCCGGATACTGACGGAGCAGGTTCGTTTCCCGAACCTGGTGGTTTGTTCTTCTTCCACTCATCAAATTCCTTCTTCAATGGACAAGCTTGTCCCCAATGTCCAACCTCTCCACAAAAGAAACACTTCTTTTCCACTGTTCTTGGAACACCTTGTTCTTGCTCCCCATTGTCATTTCTACGCTGGAACCCGTGACCCATCCTTGCTCCACAATCCATGAGCTTATGCTCATTGCTGCCGCATCCTAGGCACCACCCTCTGAACCTCCAACAGTCTCTTTTTACGTGGCCTACCTTGTCACAATGATGGCACCTTATTCTTTGTCCACTGTATGACCTACTACTCCTTCTACTATACTCCCTTGGTGCATCGTTCCGTTGCGGTGCCGGTCTCCCATAACGGACCTGGTCCGCATACGTCCTCCTCTGGTTGCCTTCTTGTTGGATGGCTGCCCATATAGGAATGGCTTCAGCTTCTGGTTCCGATTGATCTTCCAATTCATCTTCTTCTTGGGCCCAACTCACCATATCCTTCCAACGTACCTTCATACTCTCCTTCTCACTCCCCATCCGTAACTTAAACCTTCTGGCCACTTTTTTAGGCAGGCAGTTCACGAACTGCTTCTTTAGGATCCCAGTATCCCTCTGATCTTCTTCTGTTGCTGCCTCATATGTTGTCTGCATGCGCAGAGCAAACTCGGCGATCTTTTCATTTTTCCTAATCTCCATCTTCCAGAATTCCTTCTGAAGATCCATCACCTCACTATCTTTCTCCTCTTTACACCAGCTACGCAGCCTTGATACGATGGTTACATACTTCACTTTCGCTCTGTATATACTGTAGTATGTTCTAAGGGGGCCACCCTCCAAAAAGCTCCTCAATTCAACAGCCCACCGATTCTTATCCCCTCCAAGCTGTTCTTTTGCGTACCTCTCAAAGTCTTCGATGAAGGCATCGAAGGTCTGTACCTTGTCTCGTCCATACTTTAAAGGTTTTACCGCTTTTGTGTTAGCTCTACTGTAAGTGCGCATCACCTCCAAAAGTTCACCAGCTAAGATGATGAGCACTCTATTTACTGCTATACCGGGTTCCATACCCGATTCTTCAAGTTCCACCAACCTTTTTAACCACAACTTACCACCTTTATCCAACTCACTGTCACCTTCTGACTCTACTTCTGTCACCGAACTATCATCTACCGTATACTTTCTTACATGTCTCCTTCTTTTGTTCCTCCTCTTCTTCCTCTTGCCACCACCTTCACTTTCAGTTTCACTTCTATTATCAAAGATGTCATCATTGTTCTCCTCATAATCCTCTTCCCTATACCTCAATGCATACTGCACTTTTGGTTTTATCTTACCTATCTCCTTCTTTCTTACTGAATGTTCCACATTTGGCTTTTCTCTTCTTTTGTCACCCTGTTGTTGTACCATACTATTGTTCACCTCAACCGGTTGCTCTGTACTAGGGTTTCCTATCTTTGTTTTTAGAGCTTGTGAACAACTATCCAATACTGCTGTCACATTACCTAAATCTAAATCCTCTGCCTCGGTTACTAACACTTGTTGCAGTTCATTTAGTAAGGCCATTGCTCTTAATCCTCCTTTGGCACCTTCATCATTCTCTTTGTCAGTACCCACCATACTGCTTCTCTTTATTATCAATTTTATGCAAGTGAAAAATACGCGAAAACAAAAAAAAAATTACTTCAAAAAAAAAAATTCCTTTATCAGTGTGTGTATGAATCCCCACACCCAAATGTAAATTCGAAAATGTATATCAATTGGGTACCACTGTACGTGTGTACCACAAACAAATATATACACCACTCCCACACCCAAATAGTATCAAAATAATTATATCTGTAGATTCGAAAAATATCAAAAAAAAAAAAATCAGTTGGGTACCACTATGTATGTGGGTACCTTAAAATCAAGTGTAAAAAAATAAATAAATAAATAAATAAATAAAAATTCGAATTTCAAAAAGAATTTCAAAGAAATTCAGTAGCTCAACACGAAATTTCAAAACAATTCACGAATTGTAAAAGAAACCCAAGATTTCTAAACAAAAACCACACAAAAAAAAAATTCGAATTTCAAAAAGAATTTCAAAGAAATTCAACAGCTCTACACTGAATTTCAAACAATTCAACAATTGTAAAAAAAAATCCAATGATTTTTAACCCAAAAACCAAAAAAAAAAAAAAAAAAAAAAAATTCGAATTTCAAAAAGAATTTCAAAGAAATTCAACAGCTCTACACTGAATTTCAAACAATTCAACAATTGTAAAAAAAAAATCCAATAAATTTTTAACCCAAAAACAAAAAAAAAAAAAAAAAATTCGAAATTTCAAAAAAAAATAAAAAAAAAAAAAAAATCGAAAAATTTCACACGCAATTCGAAAGCTCCACCCCAAAATTCAAAGTCTAAAGGCTCAACACAAAATTTCAAATATCAGAGCTCCACACAAAAATTCACACTTCAAAAGCTCCACGCAAAAATTCAAAATTCAAACAGCTCCACGCAAAATTCACAATTCAAGAGCTCCGTAAAATATAATGGCTCCACACAAATATCAAATATAAGAGCTCCGTAAAATATAATGGCTCCACACAAAAATTTCAAATATAAGAGCTCCGTAAAATATAATGGCTCCACACAAAATATCAAATGTGAGAGCTCCGTAAAATATACAACTCAACGAAAGTTTTTTGAAATATATGAGCTCCGTAAAATATACAGCTCAACGAAAATATCAAATGTAAGAGCTCCGTAAAATATAATGGCTCCACTCAAAAATATTCAAATGCAAGAGCTCCGTAAAATATACAGCTCCACGAAAATTTCGAAATAAGGAGCACAACAAAATATATATAATAGTTCGTAAAAGAATATTGAAAAAGGCACGTTTCTTTATACCACTATCCTTTGAGAAATGAAAAAAAAATTCGCCAACAAAAAAAATTTTGGCAACTCAAAAAAAAATTTTTTCCTCTACTTACAGTTTTTGTAGATTCCACACCTATGCTCTCTCACTATACCTGGTATACCGAACCCACCACTTGAAGACGCCGAACGAGCCACCAAAATATGTTGCCGGCCCACCACAATACGTGCTGACGGAGGGTATACGGAGCCAAAGCAAAGGGTTCACGTCTCTAGTGGGGAAGGTCGAGAGAAAAACACAAGATAAGATTTTTCATTAATATAATACCAAAAGTATCAAGACACCTAGATATCCTCACTAACCTAGCTAAATAATTAAACCTACATATATATAAATCCCCAAAATATTATCATTATATATTTACACAATTATAAATTCACGTTAATGTTTATCACTGTATACAAGTCAATGTTTCTTGAAATAAATAGAATACAAGTACTTAAGGAATCTGTTTATTACGTAACTTTTGAGTGTTGGATTCCGTGGATCCCCAACTCAGACCATAAACACCGGTGACTTCAATGACGGTGTTCCACACCTCACTCCAGACTACGATTCTCAGGATGGTAGTGAGTGCTACAAGGCACCCTCAGATTCTTCGGTATTATAGGGAGTGCTATACCGGCACCCTCCGCTACTTCTTTTACTATAGGGAGTGCTATATCGGCACCCTCCAATTCTTCTTTTACTATAGGGAGTGCTATATCGGCACCCTCCAAGTCTTCTTTATTATAGGGAGTGCTATATCGGCACCCTCCGATTCTTCTTTATTATAGGGAGTGCTATATCGGCACCCTCCAAGTCTTCTTTATTATAGGGAGTGCTATATCGGCACCCTCCAAGTCTTCTTTATTATAGGGAGTGCTATATCGGCACCCTCCAACTCTTCTTTAGTGGTGTTCACACCTCCGGGCTCCACCAATAACTCCGGAGCCGCTCCACTCGCCTCCACCAATAGCACTGGATCCACACACCAGCTTTGCACCGGATCCACACCAGGGTCCACACCAGGCTCTGCACCAGGCTCTGCACCAGGCCCTTAAAACAGAATAGGACCAGGTTAATATATATATTTCTAAAATATACAGTAATAATAATAAATAACTTAATAATGACGAAACCAATAACGACACTAATAATAATAATAATAATAATAATAATAATAATAATAATAATAATAATAAATAATAATATATAATAATACTATAATAAATAAACTAATAATAATAATAATAATAATAATAATAATAATAAATCGTAGCACTGCTACAAACTATATACATCACATACGTACAACAAC
>JABUQX010119872.1:5000-7500 GCA_015478945.1 Trachelipus rathkii | reverse complement strand
TAATAATATAATATAATAATAATAATATATATAATTATAATATATTATATAATATATAATATAATCATAATAATATAATAATAATAATAATAATAATAATAATAATCATAATAATAATATATAATATAATAATAATAATATAATAATAATAATATAATAATAATAATAATAATAATGATGATCTTAATTAATTATATGATTAATAATAATTTAATTTATAATTTTATATTAAAAATAATATAAATAATATATAATAAGACATAATTAAAATTATCTTAATATAATATTAATAATATAATAATAATAATCTCTAATAATAATAATATATATAAAACAGGTAAAACACTTAACAATTAGACTGGGCAAAAATTGGGAAGCTGGAAATTAAGTTAAAGTTACGATTAGAATTATAATATGGTTTCGATTATATCTATTTAAAACAAATTGGGATAATTCGGGACACGAGCGCTTTCGTCTGGGACGTTCCCAGACCTTCTATAATGATATAATCAAAAATTAACCTTATTTTAATTCAATAATTACAAATATAGTAAGTAAGATTAAAACTAAAATTTAAAATATACGAAAAATAAATGTGAAGTTGATAATTTAGATTGTGTCTTTTTTCCTTTCTTTCTTCTATGTAAAAATATTTAGGTAATCGGACATTTCGTTATATTTTATATTGATGTCCGGTCTATGCTTTCTTATAAGAAGGGACTCCGCCAGCCTAAGATCCGAAAATTCCCTCTTTTTAATCAAAATTTTGAAGTAATTTACTATTTCATTATTGTGTAATTTTTTATGTTCTTCCTGCATATGGTGGTGTATCTTACTTGGTTTGTACCTGTGCTGCAACATACGCTATGTAGGGGGGCAATTCCTTGCACACAATGTAAGTGGCGTTTACAATTCACTCTCGTTATTGCACATGGAATTGGTATACGACGTTGGTACACTCGTCAGCAGATGGTACATCACGAGCACTAAAGCAAGAAGACAACTTTGTTGGCTGATAATAACTTCTAATAGTGACTGGTTCATTATTTTTCCCTTTGATGTTTCTTTAAAATGATTTTCAATTTTGATTCCTCTTCATTTATTGAACCAACCACTTCGCTCTTGTAATAGAAGATGAGTTTTTTATTATCTTTGTCTTTAGGATCGGCTAATATATTTAATGTTTTTTTCAACGTTTTTTCAGATGTCAATAGTCTGTCAGGCGTATAGTATGAAGGAGAATTTTTTTGGGAGACTGACTTTAGAAAATTATTCGCGATATAATGAATATCAAATATATATATAATATATTATTTTTTTTTATGGTATTTAGTAAATAAAAAACAACTCAGTAAGGCGAATGAGGATTTCTGATTTTGAGTCAAAATAAACTCAGTACTTTTCCAGTATATATATATATATATGTTGCTGTGTAACACGTCGTGTGTGTGGGCGCGTGTTTGTGCAAATGGCAGGACTGTGTGGACGTCGAGGAGAGGGTGGTAGTGGACGTGGGCTCTCCACAAACATTGCAAACGTCCATTGGTCTAGTCGTACTTTGAACGCTATGAAGTATTAGCCTTTCTCCTCTCAACCTAATCTTGCTTCTGTCTGAAACCCACTATAGCAGGGATTCTTTCTCTATAAAACGTAGTATCTCTAGGTGTACTTTCCATCACAATTTCTGATCAAGATGGTGTATGCATCTTTTATAACATAACCCTCTGTACCTCCTAAAATCGAACATAATATTCGGAATTAGTTAGCGGATTTTGACAAAAAAACACCAAACTGTAGCTTTTTCTGACATCTAAAACGTCGTTTTCGAGTGTTTTTCTGTGTCTGTAGTCATTGTTTTGTTATATTCAGTTTTTGAAAATCTATGTTTTGACATTTGGTAAATTTTTCTCTACATTTTTTTCGATATGATTCAGAAACATAAAATATAAAAATTGGATTATTATCTAAAATAGTGCTGGATCGAAATTTTGTATTGACTCCATATCTGAGCTTGTTGATTTTCTAACACCTACTATTTTTTGGTTTCAATTGAAAATTTTGGACCACTATTTTTGTTTTAATTCGATCTCCATGAATTTTCAGGGCATTTCAAAGTCTTTCTTATAATGCCGCTAGTTTTGTGATTTTTCTTATAACAAATTAGACCAGTTTTCTCTCTTTTTGTAGAAAGTACCGTATTGCTTCATCATACAGAATTTCTTTTTCGCATAATGAGACTAGTAGCTCTTTTTCAATTGACATCCTTGCCAAATCATTTAATCTTTCATCGCTCATCGTGGTTCTTAGATAAGATTTAATTCTTTTAAGGCAAGAAAAAGATCTCTCAACACTGCTGGAGGTTACAGAAAGAGTTGACATCAATGTAGCTAGACGAAACACCTGATCAAATGAACTACTGATATCAAGTTCTTTAATTTTTTTAAGGAGAATATTTTGGCTTACATTCAGCTCATCGCTATTCCATAAAACTTTTAGTTCA
>JABUQX010119871.1:15000-18158 GCA_015478945.1 Trachelipus rathkii | reverse complement strand
TAACTCTTTATTATATTGTAATAATTGTGTAATATTTTAAGTTTAATTTTTGCTTCTTTCATAAAATAAAATAATTCCTTGAAAATGTCCAAAAGGTGCAAATAAAAGCTAGGAACTTTTAAAATGCTATTTTTTTTTGTTTATTCAGAAATTTTGTTCCTAAAGAAAGTAAATGAAGAATGTTAGGAAGGTTTTTAGGAATTTAGAAGTCTAATCTGCAAAAATTATATTAAGACAAATGCTTATTTAATAATTTCTAACAATAATAATAATAATTTAAGAATAAGTAATAATATAATAATAATAATAATTAATAATACTAATAATAAAATAATAATAATAAGGAATAAAATAAATATAATAAAATATAATAATAATAATAATTAATAGATAATAATAATAATAATAATAATAATAATAAAAATAGTCATATTAATAATAATAATAATAATAATAATAATAATAATAATAATAATAATAATAATAATAATAATAATAATAATAATAATAATAATAATAATAATAATAATAATAATAATAATAATAATAATAATAATAATAATAATAATAATAATAATAATAATAATAATAATAATAATAATAATAATAATAATCATGACTTTGAAAATTCAATTTAAAAAATTGGCGCTGAACGTCAAAAACGGGTCATTATTTTTCCTCAAGAAAATTTCATTTTTAATTTTGCAAACAAAATTTTTAAAAAATTAAAAATTAAAAAAAAAAAAAAAAGAGAAAAAAAAAGAAAAGGGAAAGGAAAAGCAAACAATAAAATAGTGTTAAAGTTTAAAATATGTCAAATTTTGTTTTTTTTATCTTTTTGCATCAAATTAAGAAGCTGCTTACTCATTCGCACACACACACAGCATATAATAATATATATATTATTATTCATATTTAATATTACGGGGCAATAAAGTTCTGATTATGAGAAATTATATATATAATATATATATATATATAATATATATATATATAATATATTATAAATAACGTTCCTCAGAGATAGTTTTTGCGGATCTGTCAAGTGGACCCATCAAGAAGAGGTCTTGGTTCCACCGTGTCCTTAACGACTATTCGCTGGTGGCCTGGCCCTTTCGCGTGATTCGGGAAGCTTCACATTAGTAGCAAGGCACGCACTCTAATCGTTCTCATTAATCATCGAGTGAGGACGAAGCTATAGTTATAGAGAGGAATGGCTCACGTTTCTTTCGCTTCCACCAGCTCTCGAAACCCGCGCCCTCTCGCTTGCCAAGACGAGTGTTCTCGGCACTAACTAGGAGCTCTCCTTATATATTTATATATAATATATATATTGCATAATATTATATATATATAAAATATATATATTATATAATATATATATATATATATGATATATATTATATATTTAAATCATATATACTATATACATTATATATATATTATATAATATATATATATATATAATATATTAATTATATAAGTATATACTTATATATATATATATATATATATATAGTATATATATATTATTATATATATATAAAATATATATAGTATATTATATTAAATAATACTTATATATAGTATATATATATATATATATATATATATATATATATATATTTAGTATATTATATTTACATAGATATATTATATATATATTATAACGATATATATATATATATCATATATATATAATATTAATTTATAGATAATATATAGATACTATTACATATACTATTATACTACTACCCGACCACGCGCTACGTGTCAAATCATAAACTGGCGGGCATCTGGACTCAATCCGAGTACTTATATATAATATATTAGATATATATATATCATATTATATATAATATATAATATACAGCGACCAATGAGAGAACCTCTATTTCTACATTTAATTCTATTACTATATATATGATATATATATATATAATATATAGTATATATAATAATATATTAACTTTACATTATATAAAGTATACATATTTGCCTAATATAACATAAATTATAATACTATATATTACTATATTATAATATATTATATATATATATACTATATATCTATTATATATTATATATTAATATATATATATATATATATATTATAAATATAATATATTATAATACATATAAGTATACTATATATATATATATATATATATATATATATATATATATATATATATATATATATATATTTACACACACAATATATATATATATATCATATATATATAAGAATAATTAATATTATAACTATATATATCTATCTATAGATTATATATATATGTTAAGCAAGATATAAACAACCTCTTAAATTAACTATTTATTTAGTACTACGACCACTTCAATGCTATACTTCTTGATATATATAGTCTTTTAACTAGTGTGAAAGCTCCAAACTCCACATCACGCCTCCCCCTGATCTAAGATCAATTTTCATCCCCCTAGTAGATTTTTAACCTTAAAAAATATAGATCTCTCCTGGTTTCCTCACCTTTTTTTTTTTCTTTCTCCTTTTTTTATCTTTTTCTCTTTTTTTCTTTTTCTTCTTTTTTCTTTTTCTCTTTCTTAACTTTCTTATCTTTCTTTTTTTCTTAATTTTCTTCTTTTTTTTCCTTTCTCTCTTTTTGTATTTCTTTTTTTTCTTTTTTTCTACTTTTTTCTTTTTCTTCTTTTTTCTTTTTCTTTTTTTTTCTTTTTCTTTTTTCTTTTTTCTTCTTTTCTTTTTCTTGTTCTTGTTTTTCTTTTTCTTTTCTTTTTTTTATGTCTCTTTTTTTCTTTTATTCTTTTTTTTTTTTCCCTTTTTTTTTCTTTGATGTTTTTTTAAATTGGCCCCTGGCTAGCTTGTAAGCAAGACTATCAAACAACCTTCTTAATTAACTATTATTATTTAGTTACTACGCACCATCAATGACTGTAGACTCTCTATATTATATATAGTCTTTAATAGTGTGAGCTCCAAAGACTCCACACAATCAATACTATATATATCATATTATATATTATTATATATAATATATATATATTATAATATATATATATATATATACTAACTAATTAAATATATATCATATATATATTAATATTTCGATATATATAATGATATATATATATATAAATATATATATATATATATATATATATAT
>JABUQX010119871.1:0-10000 GCA_015478945.1 Trachelipus rathkii | reverse complement strand
CATTTTGCTCAGAAAGAGTTAACAAGTAGATGAATAGAAAACTCTATTTGTTTTTTAAAATGTACAGGTAGAATATAACATGTAGATAAATATAAGACTCTACTATCTATTGGTAAATTGGTATATAGAGTCAGATTAAGATTGGAAAATAAAATCAAACATTCTCTCTTTAAATTCGTATATTCTGGTGGAGTTAGAGACTCTTATCAATTTGTCTATTATCATGTGAGGTGGAAAAGGATATGTTGGTAATTGGTTGGCATTATCTATTTGTCAGTAAATATGATAAAAAAAATAATTAGATAAATATAATTCTTTTTTTGCTTGTTTTAAAAGTGTTAAGGTTGAAATGAATAAGTTAATTAATAGAAAAATAATTTCATTTGCCATTTATTATGTATATGTAGAAATGTACAGAGGATTATTAAGCTTTATCCGTTGCTTCCTCAATATCTACAGATATTTTTAAACTTCTTTATCGTATTATTAATATATTCTGGTAGAAATGACACGTAGTAAAATGAAAGGTTTTGAATGTTTCGTATATTTGTTTTTGCTTACCTACATTTGTTTATACAGGCTTAAAAACACATAAAGGTTAATAGAAAACTATATTATTCTATCATAATGTACAGGAAGATAAAGTCACGCATGTAAATAATATTATTCGAAATAGTTTCATCAATATGAATCAGTGGAAAGTGATAAGTGTAGGAATAAGAAACACCAAATCTATATATTTATCTATCAACTTTTATAGACATAAAAAATGTTTAAAAAACCCACTCCCCCAATTCTTTGTCTATCAACACCGGTAGAAATGAACAAGTAGACGTATAGAAAGTTCTAACTATTTATCTTTTTGTATAAACAGCATTTATTGGTAGACAATTACAAGTAGAGGAATAGAAAGTTTAAAAAAAAAAAAGGATATTTAGGTTAAGAGAAATCTTTGTCAATTTGTCTATCAGAATGTACAAGAACAGTAGGATGTAAAAATGAATTGAAAGCTCTATCTATTTTCTCATTGTTTATACCGATAGAAAGAGACATAAATAAATATAAAACTTTCACCATTTATCTATCTCTCTCTCTCTCTTATTCATCTCATTCTCAAGAATTGATTCTCACTTACTTAAACTTTTTCAATAAAACTTCAGTTTTTTCAAAAAAACTTCTCAAAAAATATATTTTTATTATAAATTCTGTTCGTTGTCTCACTTTCCATTAAAAAGATTTGTCTTTTTTTCCATCATTTTAAACAGATCTTATCTGCCATAGTTTTGAAAAATTGGTCTCTTTTTGGGTGAAAAATAGATTTGCTGATTTTTCGGACATGGATTCGAATAATTTTTTTTCTCTACAGAATATTTTATACTTTATATTCATAAATTCGAGTTATAGTTTAATTTTTTAAATTTGTGTAACATGCGTAGTAATATATATATATATATAATATATATATATATACTATAGAATAATAAAATCATATATATACTATACTATATATATATATATATATTATATCACTATATAAACTATATATATAAATATATAAATATTATATATATATATATATAACCATAATATATATATATATATATATTATATAAGATAATATATAATATATATATATATATATATTATTAATATATATAAATAGTATATAAATAGTAAATATTTATATATATATATATATCTATATATATATATATATATATTATATATATATATATATATATATTGAATATATATAATATATGAATATTATATATATGATATATATATAATATATCAATATATATATATATATATATATATATAAAACCCAAAAAAACATATATATATATATAGTAATAAAATAAAATATACTAGTATGATATATATATATATATATATAAATAATTAAAATAATAATATATTATATTATATCATAATATATATTATATATATACTATATATAAATATATATATATATATATATCTAGATGTATGGACATCCACAATCGCATCGCGAACAGACATCCGCCAATCCGCAAATCCGCAACCAAATCTCTGGAAACATCCGCCACTTTTCCACACATTTCAACGACATCCTCACTTTTCTGTCAACTGGCGATGCCGGAAGGGTGAATTTCTACATGAAAATTAACCTATAATATATATATATGTATAAACTTATATATATAAAATATATAATATATATCTATAATTTATAAAACAGTCACTGCATATCGCAAAATATATTTCATATATCTTTGTTTATATATATATATAAATATATCAAATATATATAATAGTATAAATATATATAGTAGCAAATTTCCATATTACTTCAATTAAAAGTTTTTTTATTTCTTTTATCGTCATTAAATTTACTTTGTAATGAAAAGCTGATTTTGTCTTAAAAATTTATATTATAAAGTAATTACAAACATGATTATGGTGGTTGCAAGTGTCTGCCAAGTGAACACTATTATTGGTAGACTCAGCTTGTGTCTCATTTAAACGAGGAGAAGTGACTTCTGGGCGAGAAGCCAGAAAAAAAACCTTTATTTTTAAAGCATAATTTACCTCTTATAAATTTTGAGAAAAAGGTGTCATTACACTTCAAAGTTTCTGAAGGCATTAATTTTTTGTAAGCCACTTTCTTGATGGGTGGGAGGTTGGGGAAAGTGACGAAATGGTTGGGATCCAAAGTTCGAGTTGGGTCTGGTCGTCACCGCATCCTGCGAAACTTTCAACTTCCATTGAAAGCGTAAAAACGCACATATATATATATATTAATCAATAGTACTTAAAATATATATATACGTACATATATTAGTATATATATTATATATATATATATTATATATAATATATAATATATACTATATAATATATATATGTATTATAACTATTAATATATAATATACGTATATATATATACTATATAAATATATAATATAATATATATATATATATAATATATATATATATATAGTATATATATATATATACTATATCATATAAATAAATATAAATAAATAAATATATTACTATATATATATATGAAATATATATATATGTTCTTACTATAATATATATTATAATATATACCTATATATATATATATAATAAAATATAAATATATATATATATATATTATATATATATATATATATATATATATATATTAACTATATATATAGTAGGCCTATATATATAATAGTATAAGTATATAAATATAATATATATATATAGAATATATATATTACTATAATATATATAATAGATATATATATATATATATATATAGGCACTATATATATATATTATATATATATATCATAATAATATATATACTAAATATATACTTATATATATATATATATATATTGATATATTTTATATATATATATATATACATATATATAATGATATATATACTATATATATAGATATAGGCCATATATAAAATACTATAATATATATAGTATACTATATATACTATATATATATATATTACTATATAAATATAGTCATATATATATATGTATATATATATATAGATAAAATATATATATGTATATAGTAATATATATATATATAATATATTATATATATATATATATATTATATATAGGATTATTATAACTATGTACTATATATATATATATATAATATATATATAGATATACTATATATAATATATATATAAATATATAGACATAATATATATATATATATAAATTATAACAATATATTATATATAATATAATATACATATGCAATAATATATAGATATGATACATATATATCATTGTCTGTGCCTTACATCCGCCTGCACCGCATCCGTAATTCCGCGGTGTGATGTGACATAACATCCGCGCATCCGCGGACGCTTAAAAAAATCTTGACATACCGCATTCACATCCGCACTCTGCATGTCCGCGGATGTTGAAATCTCACATCCATACTCACATCCGCCATCCGCGAATGTCAAAAGTTTTACATCCGCATACATTCACTACATATATAATAGTATGATACCTGCTATATAGATATATATATATATATATATATATATATATATATATATATATATATATATACTATAATATATAATATATATATATATATACTATATATATATATATATATATTAGATATATACAATATCATATACTAATATATATTATATATATATACTATATATATAAAGTGCGTTTATCGGAAAATTTTTGCCACACTTTTGCTAACGAATAGGAAAATGCTAAAAAAAGTCGCTTTCGTTCTATGTCTCAATTTTAGCACAAAAATTGGGGAGGTAAAATGCTAACAAAACGTTTAGTAATTTTCTAAATTCTGTTAGGTTGCTCTTTCCGTGCTTACCGAATTTTAGGAAAAATGCTAACGAAAAAGAATTGTTAAAAACAAATAAAATAAGATTGCGGCGTAGTATCGTTGATTTGATGAATGCTTTTCATTCGATGAAATGTGAGCTTTGAAATCTAGATTTCTAAATCCAAATCCGGATAAACCATGTATCACAATAGATTGATCCAAGTTATTTGTAAAAATAAAAAACCATTTGTTATTTTTTTTTTATTTTCTGTTTATTCCAAAACAACGTGTGCTTCATTAGAACAGCTGATCAGAAATTTTTGTGAGAAAAACATCGGGGAAGCGATTATCCCGAAATTCGTGCCTTAAGAAACGCGATTAGCATTTCCCAATATGCAAAAACGAAAACGGCTATAGTATCTAAAATACATAAAGCAAAGATTTTATTTCAACTAATTTGGAAAGCACATTTTATATTTTTTCTTTTCATCAATTTTAAAAACATGTCAAAAATATAAGGGTAAAAAATTAGAAATAAAAATAAATATAATGAAAACAAAAACATTATGTATAAACATAATTTTTTAGAGTAACTTTTATTAAAAACTTCTGAAAAGAATTTTCTTTTTTTTTTATTGAACGTAAATAATCAAAACTTTGTATTAATTAAATGAAACGCTGAACGGAAAATGCAATGATGCGAAAGTTGTAATTGTCGAAATGCAACGTACTTATGTTACAGATCGAAATAAGAATAGTAGTACCAAAAATGGTAGACACGGAAAATGAGCGACAGATAAAATGGTCAACATTTGATAAAAAAAAAAAAAACTCTGGTTTTTTAGATTCTCTAATACAACAAAACTTAACCTAACCTAACCTAGCCTAACCTAACCTAACCTAACCTAACCTAATCTAACCCAACAACCTAACCTAACACCCCAATATATATATATACTATATATTATACTACATTGAATATATATATATAGTCACTATATATCATATAGTATTAGTATTAGTATATATATATTATACTATATTGATATATATATTATATATATATATAATATATATATATTATATATATCATCTATATATACTATATATATGATATGATATAGAAATATATATATAATATATATAAAAATATAATAATAATACGTGATATATATATATATAATATATATATATATATATATATATAATATATAAATAATATATATAAATAATATTATATTATTATATATACTACTATATTAATTTGTGCAAGAATTTTCATGCGGATGATGTTGGTATTTGTGGGTGATTCGAATCTGAAGAAGAGTCTAGAGATGGGTAAGAGGAACAGGAAATTTTGGAACAGGGAGAGAAATCTTTTAAAGGAGGGAGCGGAAGGAAGCTTTAAAGTAAAGTAGAAAGATAAGAGTGAAGTTAAAGGTTAGTGAGTGAGGACAGTCCTTTGTGTGGAAGTTATGTTGAGCTTAGGTGCAGCAACTGGTAACCAAAAGTCTGCGAGTTCAAAATGTATTTGAGGAATATTATGTTTTATGAAAAGGGAACGAAGACTGCAGAGTGTTGAAGGAAGGTTGGTGAATGAGGTAGAGAGGTGTCTGTGCCACTTAAATTCCTTGCAGTGAATGTTAAAGGCGAACTAAGTCTTTAGTGCGCTAGGCCGTCGTTATAATGAGGGGTATTCTGGCTGATCACGCTACTTTAATTGATATAGTAGATGGACAACTCGTTGTCTGGAATAAGAGGTATAGATCTAAAGTTCAATGTGTTCAGGTGGACAATTTTGGGGGTGCGTTTGTTGTGGGAATAATTGATAAAAAAAGCGAATGAGGAGCGCATTATCTTAAGTTAGCATGGACGAGTGTGCAAGGACGAGATAAATGAGAAAAATAAGATGAAAGTACATTCGAGATGGGGTTATTGCGTCATGTGGAAAGGGTGTATGCTAGTTGGTTAGAGCGGATATATAGTGGTGAGTGTGATGGGAATAGACCAGCTGGGAGACCGAAGAAAAAGTAAATTAAGTCAGTAAATGAATGCCTGAAAGAGAGGAATGTGAGTTTGGAAGAGACTAGAAGAAAGGTTCATAATAGATGTGAATGACGGAGGGTTTTGCTGTGCGAGGGTAGGTGCGCTTGTGTCTCACCTAGACCAAGGGATTAATCCTACATGGACGAGATGCCATAGTGATGGTCCGTCGCAGTCCCGTGAAGCCCTAGGGTGTATTTTTCTGACTGCGACTAGTTCTCACTTAAAGGTACAAAGTAGGCGGTAAGACTGGGTTTTCTTTTCGATTTGTGTCATAATCTTCTACTACTTTTCTGTTTCCAGTGCATGTGACGCACATTACCCCCAGTCTGGGGAAAGAAGGTGTGTGATGATGAATCTAATGATGATGGATGATGAAGATGATATATTATATGATATATATATAGGTATATAGAGAGGTAATATACTATATAGTTATAATATATATATATATATATTATATAAGTATATATATATATATATACCTATATATATATATATATATATATATAGTATATATAATATAATATATATATGATTTTTCGAGTATGTTGGTAATGTTTGGAATCAGAAGAAATTAGGAGGTCTCTACTGAGTCAATATAATATATTGACGTTTCTCCCTCTCTAGGTGATTTTGTTTTTTAGCCTAATTATACTAATATAAAATCCATCAGTTACTTTTTGTGATTTTTAATCTTTTTTTTTTTCCTCTTAAGTTTGAAACCTGAGAAGCCTCTTAAGACTTTTCCAGACTTCAACAACACTTCTTTTTCCCCTTATTTTTTAAGCTTTAACTCTCTCCTCTGCTACTCTCTCTCTCTCTCTCTGGCTCTTTCTTCTCTCTCTGCTCTCTCTCTCTCTCTCTCTCATCTTCTCTCCTCTCTGGCTCTCTCTCTCTCATCTCTCTCTCTCATCCCTCCTCTCTCTCTTCTCTCTGTCTCGTTATTTGTCGGATGGAATCTTATTATTGGAATAATAATAATAAAAATAATAATAAATCCAATAATAATAAGTAATAATAATAATAAAATAATAATAATAATAATAATAAATAATAATAATAATAATTAATAATAATGAATAATAAATAACTAATAATTAATAATAATAATAATTAATAATCATTAATAATAATAATAATAATAATAATAATAATAATAATAATAATAATAATAATAATAATAATAATAATAATAATAATAATAATAATAATAATAATAATAATAATAAACATTTTGCTTATGCTGTTTTTCTATACTACTACTACTACTACTACTACTACTACTACTACTACTACTACTACTACTACTACTACTACTAATACTTATACTACTATTACTACTACTTACTACTACTAATAAATAATAACTTCAATTCCCAGGAAGGTTATATAATATATAATAGATCAGAATATTAATAAGGGTTAATGATGATGTTAGTGATAATAAATAATATTTAAAAAATTGTAATTAATAATAAAATAAAATAAATAATTGATAAGTGATAATAATAATAATAATAATAATAATAATAATAATAATAATAATAATAATAATAATAATAATAATAATAATAATAATAATAATAATAATAATAATAATAATAATAATAATAATGACTTTGAAAATTCAATTTAAAAAATTGGCACTCGACGCCAAAAAAGCGTCATTATTTTTCCTCAAGAAAATTTCATTTATTTTGAAAACAAATTTCAAAAATTAAAATTTTAAGGAAAATGAAAAGAAAGAAGAAGAAAAAGAAAAGGAAAAACAAATAATAAAAAGAGTTAAGCTCTAGTTAGAAGTTTAAAATACGTCAAAGTTTTTTTTTTATCTTTTTTGAATATAATTAAGTAGACGCTTACTCAAACGCACAAACACCTACACACTCACACCTCCTAACACACACACACACCTACTCACACACATATCATGCATATGTATGAGGGAAGAGAAGCCAAATCCTGAATTATTTCATGAGAATGAAACTATCTATTTGCCTTTCAGTATTATATAAGAAACAAAAGAAGCAAATAATTTGAAAGTTTAATATTTTAGCTTAAGAATTAATAAGTAGATGAATATCAAACTTTATTTATCTTTTAGATCGCATGCGTAGAATAATACATGTAGATTAGCATAAGACTCTATCTATTGGTACATTAGTATAAAATTTCAGATGAACATTTGTAAATAATATTAAAACTTATTTATTCTTCATTCCTCATTTTATCAATTCTTCTCACACCTACCACACCCCTAAGATTACACATCTGTACACATTGCGCTTTAGATTCTATACCAATAACTTAACAATTCCAAGACCATAGTCTGCCCTATTATACATTAAGCACAAGTAAACAACTGATTACGCCGCACTGTAGAGGAACTCTTAGAGCACTCAAGACTTAGTCCCTTTACATCCACCAAGGATTCAATTGCACAGGCCACCTTTCTGCCATTCACAACTTTATTACTACACTCTGCATCACCCGTTCCTTTTTCATACAACATATATCCTAAATATTTAAACTCAGATATTTGTTCCACCTGCTCACCATCTAACATAACTTCACACCGAGGGACTGTCTTCACTCACCAGCACATAACCCTTTCACAACTCTGTACATCTACGTTACTTTCAAATTGCCTCCTTTAACACACGCCATGCCAGGAAACCTCTACTACCAATCCTCCCAAACCTCTTCAGATTCGCCACACCAAAACCGGAAAATCATCCACATATCAATGGAAGGGTGATACCTCCACGGGATATCTTCTCATTCTCCAGTGAATTCTATCAGAAACACCATCAAACTCGATATCTCCACCTCTAATTCTTTCATAGAATCCACAAATATTTAATGAAAATTTGAATAAACGCAAGGAGGCATAACAGTATCCCCTGCCTCACTCCGCTATTAAAAGATTAAGCCAGTCACTTCGATCATCAGTTATTCTCTACACACGTTTCACTATCGTGATACATAACTTTGCATTTCTATTCAGAAGCTTACCCACCAACACCATATCCATATATCACTAACCCTGCCATAGAGCTTCCCTATTCAATCCTATCATACGCCTGTTGCAATCCATAAAACCTAGAATACGACAATTCTAAATACTAATCTTCTCGTACTCACTTCGGGCAAATCAAACCATCTTGTCTTACAATGTAAAGCATATATATATGATAATATATATATACATATATAAATAATATATATAAAAAGACAAATATATAAAATAGTAAAGATATTAACACAAGTTGTTATGAGTCATATATATAGAAGAAAGAATATCATATATAAAAATATAAGATTAATATATCTTTGAGTCTTAAGTTAAAGATATACATATAAATATTCTAGGTCAAAGAGTAATATATATATAGATAATGAATAATATATATAAAATAATATAAAATAATGAAAAGTTTAATTTAGTAGAGTAAAGATATAGAGTATATAATAAAAAACATAATAAAAAAAACATAATAACTACTATATATATATATAAAGATATTATATAGTTAGTTAAGTTATGAAATTTACCACGACAATCGGGGGAAAGGATACTATTTTATGAGATCTATACTTCCCGACGCAGTGGGCCCAACAAACA
>JABUQX010119870.1:30000-31945 GCA_015478945.1 Trachelipus rathkii | reverse complement strand
TAGTTAGTATATTGTTAGACCTTTCAGTGGAAGAGCCACCTCTCTCAGGCAAAAGCGGAAGGGACAGGAACCAGGTTTCTAACTGGTTGGGGCTGTGAGAAAAGTGGGTTTATTCTTCTTCGGGCTTATGCTGCGGGCTTTACAGACATGAAAATGAGGCCAAACCCTCCTTGAAGGCTCTGCCCCGTGACGGTGGTGTTACCGTAAAAAAAAAATGCCCCAACACTGGATTAAAACAAATGCCGTCTTGGACGTTTTACCTGTATGAAGCAGATTGTAAACTAAAATTAAAAATAGGCGCGTTCTCAATCACATGGTCTTTACATCCACATATGTGTAATCTCCTTTGCGAAGAAATGAGTTCTGTCGTGGTGTATCGATGGAACATATTCACTATTGTGCTTGAAGCTTCTCATAGTTCCTAGATCATGTGAACAGCAGGGAGTAGTATCCGCTAAGTTGCAGATAATTTTAAAATTGTTTATATTTGGATACCAACATTCTGAGAATAAAAATCTAACCCCTCTTTCACGATTAACTTATGCAACATGCAGGTAAAGCGATCAATAAATTGCGATACCTTTTAGATATGTGAAATTTTGGTTTAAAAATAACGTCAGATAAGATACAGATATCAGCATCAGCACATCAGCACCAACAACTCTCAGCACATTTGGCACTTCCAGCATCGGCACATCTGGCACATCAGCACTTATTACTCGTCGCGAATGCGGATGCGGGTTCTGATCTCTTAAATTGGTTAAATGATTTACTCGTATTATGTGAATCGAGGATGAGTGAATCACAGATCATAACATTATATAATAAATAGTTTGTTATTTATATAGATTGCAACTTAGAATGTTAGACATAATTAAACATGGAAATCGCTCTGTTATTTTTGTTAAGGATAACTTATGACTGAAAATATCACAATTAGCAATTTAGGATTAGAGGTAATTAATAGGATTAATGAGTAATATCTAAAAAAAAACAAAAAAAAAAACAAAAAAAAAAAAAAAAACGAAATTTATTCCTGATATTTAAAACTAAATTTTTAAACTACTTTTCTAGGTTTCAAGTTGACTTTAAAATAAATCTAAATCTTTAACAAAATTTTTTCCTTTTTCATTTCTTTGATTAACTGCAATATTATATTATTCGATTAGTACCCACTTTTGCAGGAAATAATTCAAACCATTAGGTTATCAACCTTGTAATTCTCTGGTATTTAATATCAGTTATTTTAACTTTCAAGGTATATTAAATCCTGCGTGTATATTTTTTAGTTAGACTTATGTTAGGCGCATTAAAAATATATTATTCTTTTATAAATTTTAAATAATTCCAATTCAGTTAGGCTTTCCCTCCGATAAAAGAAAAGAAACAAACAAAAAAAAACGTTACTTTAGTTACCCCAATAAACGCCAAATAAAAAGTAAGAAAAAAGATAGAAGTAAAAATGTTACCCCCATTCAAATAAAAAAGGAAAAAATAGATATCCTGTTCATTCCCGTTATTAAAGTACATTTTCTAGTCAGTGTCATTCCTCCCCATTTTTCTTCCCGGAAACAAATGCTTCAATTTACATTATTTAATTTCCTTTTATGCATAACAATTGTTTGCGTGAAATGGAAAAAAACCGTAAATTTAATTCTTTATATTCTTTTCAATTTTTCTAACTTTATATTTGAACTTCCCGACTCTTCTCAAAATTGACTCTAAAAAGTTTTGACAAAATTTTTAATATACTTCTAACTATGTTCAAGATGTTTTGCAGTTAAACTGTATTTTAACAAGATTATTATCTACTTAAAATCGCATTTATATAAATAATAAATGCACTGTTAAACGTGATAAAAGCTCTGTGACACTTTAAAATTTATGTTAGAAATAAATTTCTTATACTTTTTTGTCAAAGAGGCCAAACACCCACCCACCACAC
>JABUQX010119870.1:25000-27500 GCA_015478945.1 Trachelipus rathkii | reverse complement strand
CAATTTATTTTTAAAAACATTTCTTTTGTTTAAGTTTTTGATGAATCTCCAATTTTCTTTTTATTATCTCGTTACGGTATCTGTTTAGATACCTTATTTGGTATAACTTACTGAAATCTTCATAAATTTTGAAACAATTTTACATGAAAGTTAAAACAGAAAGAAATATAAGACACAACAATAAGAGAGGTCGAAAAGGAAGAATCTAAGATAATCAGAAAATTAAATAAAGAATACAAAACTAGATTTACTTATATATTCACAGAATTAAAACAATAATTTTGAATTTATTTCTTTTAATATATATTTCACATTAAATTTATTCTATATAGTTTCAGTATATATATATAAAATATATGCTTAGATATATTTATATATATATATATATAATAATAATATTTATTATATATAATTAAAATTTTATTAAATTATATATCATCATCAGTAAAACAAATATCATGCTATTTAATTATAGCTATTAATAGCTGTAAGCATATCGCCGTCATAATTTTGGGACCATAAATTTAATGATATGGCAGAACCCTGAGGAATTTACTTTTCGAAAAATATAAATATATTATATATATATATATTATATATATATATATATATATTATATATATATATAGAATATAACTATATATAAATATATAAAATTATAATAATATATAATATTATATATATTATAATATATTATATATATATATATATATATATATATATATATATATAGAGAGATGAAGAGGACATACCTACAAGAGAGAGAGAGAGAGAGAGAGAGAGTTCTAATACAAGAGAAGGCAAAATATGTTCGCTTCTGTTCTTCGCAGGATCTCTCTTCTCTGTCATGTATATATTAGGGCGTTTATTTGCTAGATTGGTGGACTTATTTAAGAGCAAGACACCCTATATAAGGGATGTTAATTTAAAGGTCCATATTTGAACATGACTGTTTATTCAAATAAGTTAAAAATATGCAAACATAAAAGTATAAAAGTAACAAAAAAAGTCCCCTTCTGTTAGAGATACTCCTCTCTTCGTAGAACGAACTTTGGTAAGTCACAGCCTTCAGTGCGTTTTTCAAACAACTATTTGTTGTGCGCGAGATATTGTGTGGAATTTAAGAATTCAAGCCATTTTCCTTGACGTTGGAAAGCTTTATTGGACCGGGCTGAGATGGCAGGGCAAAACACCCTTGGGTAGAGAATTTTCGTTCTGATTCTTAATAATTTGATTGCTTTATCTGACTGAAAAGTGCATCTCAACAGGGCCGGCGTTTATATATCATTTCCACTTCCGACTTATGCTTAAAATTTTGCTCGCGGCAAATCGAGATTAAGAGCGAAACTAATATTAAAATTTTTACAAAGTTATAATTGAGTGCTACATTTCTTCCTGCGCTAAACACGGAGTGAGAGAAAGTATGTATAATAAAAACTATACCTGATAACAAATAAAATAAATACAGTTATCACTTTCAAATGCAAACATATCTAATTACTGCTCCGAAGGACTAAGTAGCAACCAACTTTAAAGGCAAAAGATAGTCATACAAGAAATGGTAAAGTATTCAAATTAGGCGAGCAATAGCTGCTTACATCGAAAGATCTAAACATATAAAAAAATATTTGAATACATAAAATACAATATTATAAACACAGAAGAAAGCGATTCAAACACAAGCATATTTGGTTTATCCGTTAGATAAAAACAAGCATACAAACATTTAAAATGCATAAAGAATACAAAATGTTCATACATAATTATGGATATGAAACAATTGAATTATTCACAAAGTAAATAGGCACACATTGATTCGAACCGTATTGCAATCCAATGAAAGGTCCAGATAAGCGCTTTAATGTAATCCCATGATTTGATCAATGCCCACGTAAATTTTCAAGCTGTAGCTTTTACAGAGGATAAAATGCTTGAAATTGTAAGAGACGACGTTGCTTTTTGAAATATAGGGCCCTTTATTTGAAAAAATTTCTTCATTACAATGAAAGGGAGAGGGTCACAAACCAATTAAGAATTCGAAAAGAATCAAAGTTCGTAGTGGAAATCCAAAAATGGAATTTCTGCCCATAACCAAACTGAAAAATGATTGAAAGAAATCCATGACCGTAAAGGAAGTTACATATGTAGAGGCGAAGGTGCTTGAAATTTAGGTTCTTTATTTGAAAAATTTCTTCATACACATAAAAAGGGAGAGGTCACAGAACTATTTAGAATTCGAAAAGGAATCAAAGTTTCTAGTGGAATCCAAAATGAGTTTCTGCCCATAATCCAAATTGAATGATTGAAAGAAAGCACCGTAAAGGAAGTTGCTACGTCTGACAATGGAATCCTCGAACTGGAGAGTTGTGAAAAGATGACCATAATCCAAGATTAGAAATGAAAATTGAAGGCCAGTAATCGATAATGTTCGTTTCCTTGAGTCATTTTCTCCGAGTTTTCTGATTGGGAATTATTAGTTTTTTATCTTTAGTTTATTATT
>JABUQX010119870.1:0-22500 GCA_015478945.1 Trachelipus rathkii | reverse complement strand
AGATTTCTTATTGCATTGAATACAAATATAATTATATATATAATTTACATAAATAATATATATAATATATAAATATTATATATATTAATGTTTATATTATATATATATATTTTTTCCTAAAGATAATTAGAATATGATATAATATATATAATTGTAAAGGTACTTTACAGTATTCTATTCGTCAAATAGTATACGTTTTTTTTTTCCTAGTATATATGATGGTTCCGTGGCATGTAATCAAGAATCATTCACTCGTTTTTTCTATATCTGCAGGCAGTTATACAGTAAAAAACGACAAAGGAAAATAAATGTTACAAATGATAAGATTACAAATATATACGAATTCATATTTGGTGTTATATAGGGAGGACGCAAGGAAAGACATGGGCTCCTCACATTGTATGTTCCATGTGGGGATTTAACAACTGTTCAGTAGCTCACAAGTTAAGACAACGAAATCTTTTCGTTTCTATGTTCCATGATGGAGGGACCCTCAAAATCACAGCGATGATTGTTACCTTTGTTCTTGAAATATGCGCCGCTTTAACTTGAGAAAGAAACAAAAAGGTTAGATCCGCAATACGTCCTGTTCCCCATATGGTAGGGACATCTGTTACCTTCTGTTCCCCGAGCTTAGTTGACTTGTTTGGATGAATCAGCGAGATAGATTGTTAAATCTAGTGTGATAAGAATAGTAACCAAAGGATTGATATTATTATTAACACCGGTTGTGAATAACCCGCCAACTTCTTCACACCAGTCAAAATTAATGAGTGGTGAGAGACTCGGTCCTCTCAGAAGATTCAGCAGAACTTTTAGATTCACTGTTGAAGGAAAAATATCTGTTAGCCAGGGTGACGTCGTTGTCATGGTTTAGAGATAGAAAGGAAGAATTTGAAGTTTTACTCACAAAGAAACGATCTAGTGTACTGATCTGATGTTCCTTGACAAATGAATGTTATTCCAAATATTGACTACAATACAAAGACTGGCGATTCTTTATTCGACTCATGCGAAGGGAAATCTTAAAGCTCTTACTTCCTCATATAACGGAAAGTAGCTATGATTGCCTTATCTTGGGACATTTCTCTTCATTTAAAATGTCTTATGAAAATTTCGAAATGTCCTAACCAATCACTGTAAATATAAGGACCCATGGTTGGACCATCTTTGTGGCCGCGATTAAAGGTATTCTCCGAATTACTAGGACAACCAAATATTGTTGAAAATATGTTAAAAATTTTTAAAGACTTGGGTTGCAACGTGATTATCGAAGCTAATTTTTTACACTCCCATATGAATTACTTCCCAGACAATCTAGGAGCTGTGAGTTAAGAAGAGGATGAACGATTTCGCCAAGATATAAAGGAAATGGAAAGACGATATCAGGGAAGATGGAATGTCAGCATGTATTTGGATGCTAAAGAAGGGCAATCCACATAATGAGCACAATAGGGAATTTATCAAAAATCCATCGACGAAATCAGGAAATGATATTATGAAGACAGACTGATTGTAAATGATATTTGTATGCTTTCTGTATTATTTTAGCTACACATTTTGTACTCTGTATTTCTACTAAGCGTTAGAAATAAATTTTACTTATTAAATTTTTGTAATTTTGTGTTTCTTTTTAAAACTTCATACCCCTTTTGTAAAATAACTTTAGGCCGTGAAAAAAAATGAGGTCATATACGAAATCAGGACACCAAATCCAATATATTTAACACTTAAAGTGGACCCAAAACTGGAGACAATTTTCCAAAAGTTCAATTTTGCCGGCCTGCGTAATGAAAACAGTATGTGAAGCTTATTCGTGCATCTCCATCTTGGTTATTAAAGCCCTCTAACTTATTAATTATCAGTTATTTACTAACTTGCGTTCGGTTATCAAATATTCAAACTTTTCAAAGAATTGTCATTTAAAGAAATTTGGTTGTAATGATACATTTTAGCTGGGGGTGTAGCTCAGTGGTAGAGCGCTCGCTTTGCATGCGAGAGGCCCCGGGTTCGATCCCCAGCACCTCCACTCGGGGATGTAACTTAAATGGTGCAGTGTTCGATTTGTATGGGATCGGTACCCCGTATCTCCACTTATAATCAAATTTTTTCACTCTCATTTCATTCTGATTTTATAAAGTTTATTTTTATTATTGTTGAAATGTATGTGAATGGTATAACTTTCAAATTTCAACTTGAATACTTTTTGAAGCAAATCCTAGAGAAACGTGGCATTTTCAAGCATGTTTCTCAACCATTTCTCACTCCATTAACCTAATCTAAAGTTTTTCATAATTGAATAAAAACAGGTCAGATTCGTTTCCTTCTCATATATTTGTTAAAATAATAGGTTTTGCAGTGAAATTCACCAATACGGTAATTGTGAATATTTTCAAGCAATTTATTTACTTATTTTTTAAATTTGTTCAGACACAGTGGGGGATTATTCATGCACAAAATGAAAATAATTTAAAATTCAGTCGAAAAGTTCTTAAAAAATATATTCTGTGTTTCATTTTGTTTTGAAAAATCTGCCACCTTTCATACATATTTTGAATTGAAATAAAAAAGGTCTGAGCCGGAATCATATTCGGAGCAAAAGTCAGAGACAGAGGCTGAAGCATTCTTTAAAAAATGATTAGGTTGGGGCAGGGCAATTTTGAAGTGGTAAATCCGGAGACTTCAAAAAATAATTACGGTCTACAAAGTCCAGCGATAGAATACACGTTTTAATGCGGACTCGTTCCACTGCCCTTCCACTCGAGAAAGAATCGAATTGCAGAGCGCTCACTTAGCATGCAATAAGTTACGTGTATCGTTTTTCGCATTTCCAATATTTATAATAAAAATGTGTTGAAAGACTTCCTCACTGTTGGCTGCTTTTTAAGCTATTGCAAAATTTTCATTTTACGTTTGATAAGGTTTTTAATATTAGGCTACTCGAGCAAGATAATTATCTTATCTTTTTTCAAATGACGCTTCTAATAAATTAAATATATATATTTTAAATATTTAGTAGCACACAAAAATACATTTTAATGTCAATTGAAAATATAGCTAAAATTTGACTATTTCCTACTTCATGTAATCTATTAAATTTGCATATTTACAGCAACCAGATTTGACTTAGTTATTTAGTACTGTATAATATACATATTAATGCAATACACAAATTAAATGCGTATAATTTTAAACTAAATCTAAATATTTATTCAACGTCTCATGATATATATATTATATATAATATATATAACATATATCTGATCATATAGTATATAGATACGTAAAACATTTTCTCTTATTTATATCTTCATAATAGATGCTGGTAGTTATCTCTCTAAATCTAAATTCTAGATAACTATTACTTACTCATAGATAATAATAACTAATAATTAATAAATATTCGAATTTTTCAGAGTTTTATCAATTTAAAAAATATTTTATTCTCACAATACATTTTTTTCAATTAATATGAAAAAAAATACTATCCTTTCCTTTACTCTTTTTTTTCTTTTTCTCTCCAAAAATTGAGACTTCTGCTCTCAGTTCTGACACCAATTTATTTAAATTCAATTAAATAAAAGTAAATTTTACTTTAAGGAATTTTATTTATTTGATATTTTTTAGTGATACCTTTTTAATACTTTTTAAAAGCTTATGACACAACGTAGAAAATTAATACTATAATATAATAATACGTATTATATATCTATTAATATTATTTAATATAGAGATATAAAATTTGTATATATACTATATATGATTTATATATATATATATATATAATTTATACTTTATATACGTAAACATTTTCTCCTTTATTTAATCTATAATATATTACTTTCAATATTGGTGATGCACGAGTGATCAAAAATAAAATTTCCTGTTTAATAAAAGGTCGTTCCTGGAAACCGAACCATGGAGGTGCCAAAGGTCAAAAGAGAATAGTTTCAGCAATGCTCTAAGAAAATGGTTCAATGCTTTTGTTATAACCAAATAAGGTAAAATCTATATTGTAGAGTTTGTACAGTTCCCGAATTTGACATCTTGATAGCTTTGAAAAACAATTTTTTCCTTCGTTGGGTAGAGGTCCGTTCTCAAAAAAAAAAAAAAAAAAAAAAAAAAAAAAAAAAAAAAAAAAAAAAAAAAAAAAAAAAAAAAAAACAATCGTAGTAGATGTTTAAATTCATTTAGTTAAGTCGTTGTTTGATCCTTAAATTGTTTCAATCGATTAAACAAGCTGTTCGGGAGGCACGAAAACAAACTTATTTATTCGTGCGTTCGTTTTCTTGGATTATAATGCCAATCACAAACTATTTATTTAGTAGAAAACTATTCGGGTTTTCAAAATATTCAAACCCTTTCAAAAGAATTGCACGAGTAGTCTTCAACTAGGAAATATTCCGATAGGCACTTGTTTGAGCCCTTCTCGTATTCAATTAATCGTAAGTTAATAATTTTTTCAAGTGAGAAGTCACTTGAATTAGAATTATTCTTAGATGAAAACAGTTGGAAGAGTCTAAACTAGTTTCTTATATTGCAACGTTGCTTCAACATACTTTGCGCAGTCTTCCTTCTAGGGATTAAATTCATTTTGCGACAACGCTTATAGACGGTAAGGTTGCTGATGTTAACTCTTTGTTTAGCCCTGAGAAAACAAACTTTTTTCTCAGCAAGCTTGACATAATCATGTCTAACATCCCACGTGCTTAAATATTCAGGTGAACGTGAAGACCCTAGGCTCTCCAGGAAATATATCTCTAAATATTTTTAAACTGGCGAGTAATAGAAAATAAAAATAATTCTTTATATTGCCAATTTCAAATTCTTTCTTAAATTATCACGTTCTTATTCTAACCGTAATCATTCGGAGTGGTGGCATACCTGTAAAAATATCTCCCCATTGGCAAAATTAAATATAATATGTTAATATTGTTAATGATATTATTTAGGAGAAAAAGTTTTTCGTTAAAAGCTATTTTCTTTCGCTGAAAGTCAAATTTATTGTCAAAATTAATCAGTAAACTACTGCCTTTCAAAGTAAACTGAAATTGATCAAGTTTAACGAAATTAGTTTAAACTTTTTCTCGCTTCTGTTTCGCAGTGTTTAAAATTTCTAATGGAAATATTTCGTCCCTGTTCCAGTTCTAGAATTATTTTGTGTGAAACAAATTTGCTTAATTTAAATTTTCGGAGATAGAAAATTCAATTGATTGAAATTAGTCTTTCGTGAGACCATTTTTAAGTTTTCTTTAAAAAACACACCACACACACACACACACACACACACACCACACACACACACACACCACACACACACACACACAATAAATATATATATATACTAATAATATAATACTACAGATATATTATTTATATATATTATATATAGTTGTATAATATTATATATATTATATATAGTATATATACGTTATATTGCATATGTTATTGGGCAGCATTATCCTTTAAAGGAAGGTTTAGCTTAATCGATTCATATCGACCAATCCGGAAACTCGTGCCATTGCCAGCCCAAGCGAGCTTCACGGTGTTAGCCGCTAAAGACTACCAGAGAAAAGTCGCGAAAGTGTCCACAAGTTGCTTTTTTTATGATGCGGTGTAATTGTTTATATGTGGTTTGAATTTTTTTGTTTTCGGTTTTAGGTTTATTTTGTAAGGGGCTCAGCACGACGGGACACGAGTCGGGAGGGACGAAAAGTCGCCCCGCCCCTTGTCCCGGCCGGTTGGGCGCAGAGAGCGCCTGACCTGCTTGCTCTGGCATGCTTGTCGCTATTTGACTGCGTATGGAGTATTGCCTTTGAGGTTAAAAAGAGAAAAAAAAAGGTTATTGGGCAGACCTGTTTCGCACTATTTGCGGCTTGAAATAATCGAAAAGAAAAAAGCGAATGTAGATTGTTCGTGTCGATATATGAGTCGGGTGAACCGATCCTTTAAAGGACACGAGTTGCCCAATGATTAGAGTAGTATATATATATTATATATATAAAAGTAGTAGATATAATATATAATATATAGTATATATATAGATATGATATGTATATATATGTATGATGAGTATATGAGTAGGATATAGTATATATATATATAGTAGTATATCTTTAAGTATAATAATATTCCATATTTAACTAACGAACACGGTCTTAGGAGTAGGTAGACGCGCAGTAGGAGGTAGTCAGGTTGTCGGGGTCTCACGGCCTCTAGGTGAACGACGGGGGGGGGATGGTGACTTTATGTCCAGCGGCCTCTGTCCCCCATCGCGTCCGAGGGCAGACGCACCCTAGAAAGAGTTGAGAGTTCAGGGAAGCGTAGTAGTATTGTCATGTAGGGGTCGAGCCGCGCCCCTAGATTCTTTTTTTAACATCTCTCGTAATAAGCGCTTTTATACGCTGATTCGCAAAGTATGTTTAATTGTTCGGTCTGGTAAGTGTGGTACGTTTTCGAAGAGTGTGATCTGGTTGTGCCGTGTTAACTTCTGAAAGGTTTTGGAGGCCGCCGAAAAGACTTATTGTAAGAGAGGCACACCTCGTGATAGATATTATATACTAATAATATATATATATATATATAGTATTATATATGATATAGTATATATATATATATATATAGTATTATTATATATAATTATATATATATATATTATATATATATATGGTAATTATTTCTAATAACTGCCTCCAAAAAAATATTTCTGGAAAAAAATTATAGTCAAAAAAATTTCTAAGTTCAGAAAGTAAGTAAGTTTTCTTAAGGAAATATGTTTAGTGAAAGCGTGTTTGACACTAATCTCCAGAAGCTTCGTGCCATTAAAGAAAGTTCTTAAAAATTTACTTAACTTAACCTTTTCTGACACAAACAACTACTTTAACTGAGAGAATTTTTTTTTATAGGAAAAAAAATACACTTAAATAATAACTTTATTACCTATATTATATATATATATATATATAGTATATATAATATTATTATTATATATTATTATTATATATATTATATTGATATATATATAGATACTATATATATATATTATATATATATATTATATTATATACTATATATGGGAACTAAAGTGACTCAAAATCTACTTTTTTTTTCTTTTTTTTTGTACATTCTGGTAATAAGCTTATTCTGATTCAATATGTAATTGGTTTTTCCTGTAAAGTGGTTACTTTGTTCAAAGATATATTCTGTGCCCTTGACTCAAGTTTCCTCCAATCTTTTTTTGCTACTTTCAAGATATCCTTCATGATTGATATATAATATAATAATATATATATATATATATAATATTATATATATATTATTATTATATTATATATTATATATTATAATTATTATTATATATATTATTATATATATATATATATATATATAATAATATATAATATATATATATTATATATATATTATCTTAAATAATCTCTAATGTAAGTATGTATATGTATGTAATATAATATACTATTATATATATATATATCATATATATATATATATTATAATATTTAATATATTAGCATATATAATAATATCATATATAGTATATCATAATTTTATTATAAATATATATATATTATTAATATAATATATTATATTATATATATATATATATAATAGAACGTTTGAGTTTAGTGCCCTCGGAACGGTGAGGTCGGATTTAAAAAAATAATTTTTC
Organism: Trachelipus rathkii; assembly: GCA_015478945.1. NCBI lineage: Eukaryota > Metazoa > Arthropoda > Malacostraca > Isopoda > Trachelipodidae > Trachelipus > Trachelipus rathkii. The sequence continues at coordinate 14,813 of JABUQX010119870.1, read as the reverse complement.
GACAGAGACCATCGACGATAGGTAAATAGAGCTTCTCAGGCGCTTCGAACATGTCGATATCTAAATATTATCGAAAACATGATCGAGTTATAATATCACATATTTTTCGCATTCTTTTTATAATATTTACGGTGGCTCGAGTCGACAGGGGAAGAGGCTCGACTCCCCCCACGTCAATTCTGGAGGCCTGAGAGACCCCGACTCTTGCAACCTCTTGACGTTCGTACCCATAGGACTGTCATTTTTTAGTATATTTAACCTTTTTTTAAGAACTAAAGCAATACCCCTAGAGGTAGAGCTCAAGAATTGTATAGAGTCGGGGCTCTCTTGGCCTTCCCGGTTGAGACATGGGAGACTTCGTCCCCCTCTGTCCTCCGTCGGCTCGGGCCCCCTAATATATTAAAGAAAAGTCGAAAAAATATCGATATATATCATCGTAGAATATGATTGATATTATATCAACTATTTTCTTTCTATATATCGATATGGCATATTTTAAAGGCGCCATATAACCGTCTCTTTACCTATCATACAGACGGTAGTGTCCGGAATTTTTTTTTTTAAATCGACCTCCGTTCCAGAGGGCGCCAACTAAACTGTTCCATTACTATATTATTATATATATATTAATATTATTATATGATATATATATATATATATATATATATATAATTATATATATATATTATATATATATATATATATATAATAGAATCACGTTCTGTAGTGCCTCCACATCTAGCATATAATTATCAGTGCATGGATCTCGAACACATTCATTAAAAGGTGAATAAAACTGTATAGATGTCAAATTTACAAACTTTATAGTAATAAAAGAAGCGTCACATCTTTTAAAAATGATTTTAAAAAAAGTAAATATGTAAACTACCATACCTCAACACAACCTTACCTTAACGATATCATAGCCTACTAGCAAAACTGTTAATTTGCTAATTTAGTTATTCACTTTGCAGTTGTTTTAAAAAAAACATGCTCTGTCACCATGCTGCGCTGCGCTCACATTTTAGTATCATAACGGCTAAGCTATCAAGAAAAATTTGAGTTAGCTTAAATTTGGAAGGCAAGATAATGGGACAAGAGCTCATACATACGAATATTATATTATATATATATATAATATTATATATAATATATATATATTATATAGTTATATTATATATATGATGTATATATAAATAGTATATATTATTGTATATATATAGTATAGAGTATATATAATATATAGTATATACTATATAGTAGTAATATGAGAAGGAGAGCAGAGAGAGAGAAGGAGTTCCTATTCTGTTTATCAACGTCCGTCAGTGGTTTGAATTTTTTTTGATTGTTGATTTAAGATTGTAAAGCTAGAAATGAATTAATAATTCCGAACATTTAAATTCGAATGGTACGGAGCATGAGTTCAGAACGTTCGAAGTGATTTTAAATAATTTTTGAAAAATCAAATTGTTGTTAAATATTGTCTTTAAAAGTGACATATCTCGAAAAGCTACGACAGCTTACAGAAAAACCGAGATTTACAGGTATTGTGGAATCAAGCGTATAAAGCGTGGATTACACAAGTGAAAAAAAACAAACATGTTTTTGTAAGTAAGTATTAAAATCTCAAGAAGGTACGGACTTACAGAAGAAACCAATTAGCATATTTGGAATCAGCGGTAATAAGGCTTATTATAAAAATGTAAAAAGAAAATTAAAGCAAAACGACAAAAAAGAAAAAAAAAATGATAGGGAACCAGGACAAGAAATAGACACCTCGACGTTTCCGATACCCGGTAGGGGTAGCGGCGGAGGAAACCCCCGCGACACATGCAGGAATACCAAAGAGCCGGAGTGGTTGCCGGAGACCCTGCCCGGAGGGGGGAATTAGTCCTACCCTGGTGAGTTCCCCCGGAAGGCCGAAGAGACCCCGACTCCTCCTGCCATCTTGGCGGTTTACCCTTGGGTATGTGCCTTCAGAAAAAAAAAAAAAAAAATTAAACTGACGAGTTGTTAAAAAGTAAAGGTCCATATATTATTTTAGATCAAGTCGTACCAACTTAAATTGATTATTCATGATCATATTACAGAGAATATATTAAAAAAAAAACAAAAAAAAAATTCAAACTTTTTGGAGTCGTAATATATGAACCACTATGAAAGAATAAAAATTTAAGTTCAAAAAATTAAATACTCTCTCTCTATATATATATATATATAATATATATATTTATATAAATAATATATATATATATTATATATATTATACCCGTATTATTCCATAGTATAAAAATTTATTAAAAGGATGTCCTGTACGTGCAGCCAGACCTTAGTTGATGAACGGATTTGGGCACAGCTAAAGAAATCTCGGTACCAAAGAAAGTCCTGTTAAAAGGTAAATGGATTTTAATGTTGTAAGCCGACCATACACTGTTTCCTTCTTTTTTTGTATATATTATCAAGGTCACCAAAGGGACTCTGTCCCCAACGGCTGGTTTCACATGCAGCGAGAGCAGCAGTAGGAGTAAAGAGCCCAGAGAGATAACATCTTGGCACTCTCTAGGGCCCAGAATTTATAAAGTACATGGAGTCAGATTTAAATAATAGCTTGGTATTTAGAGAATAAACATTTATTTTTGAACAATAGTGAAATAACCTAATTTGTGTTCATGTGAAATAGTCATTAGAAATAATTAATAAAGAAATAAATAAATAAAGAAGCGTTTCGTTATTCCAAAACTATCTTATTATTTGCTATATCAAGGTGATATTGTAAATAGAACCAATTAACATTTCAGACATCAGTCTTTGTATATAGTTTTCGTAACCCTAGGACAGTGACAAAGCTCCCTTTATGATCTGTGGGGCATAGTACAGTTATAAAAAAAAGTGGTGAAAGTGAAAAGTGCCAAAAAACGAATATAGTGCTAAGTGAAGTGACTCATATATTGTGATAAAAAAGTAACTAACTAAATCAAGTCTTAGTGCGTTGGTACAATAGCTCTAATAAACTTTCTTATATAACGAATAGTGTGAAGAATCCCGTTATTTTTAAAAGTCGCTAGTCGTTTGAAAAAGAGCGCCATTTTCAAATAATATCACCGGCAAAAAAAATAAAAATAAAAGAAAATAAATAAGTAAATAAACGTGCTGGAGAAAAGGAAGAGACTTTGTTAAAATGCCCAGCAATAAAAAAAGACCCCCGATTTAGGACCGTGAGGGGTAGGGGAAAGTCAAATAGAACTCCAAAAGCATCTGCGAAAACTTCGTCCATTTCTCCTACTTCCCCAAAATCTTCAATTAGGAAAGAAGAAAATTCGAATTCGGATGGGGAGGGAAGTCTGGACCTGCAAACCCCACTACGAACAAGATCGGTTACCCTCACAGTTTCTCCCCCTTTAGTGGACACTCCAAACACCAGTCTGCCTATTCGGGCCATTCCAAAATTAGATTTGCGGAATATAATTACTTGGTTACACACCACGATAACTGTATTTAAAATGAACGGGTAGACGATCCAAAAGAGAGCGTAAAAATATTAGCCTCCATCCTCCGTCATGATATCGTAGCAACCATCAGATTTCCATTGGATGGAGATTGCTTTCAAAGGTTACATAGCTGCTATAGTAGAGAAGCTATGCGGCGAATCTGTTTGCGAGGTCAGCTCAGAGAGAATATTCAAAAAAAAAGGAAGAAAAAAAGAACTACCTTCCAGTTACTTAGCGAGAGTTCTTTTGTTGGTAGGAATAGGAGGTCGATTTGCTTGCGAAAATAATGTAGCGCCATTTGTTCAGTGAGCGTTTATTAATCGAGCTCCTATCTCGCATCCAAGAAAGTTAAATGACGCTGGCGGACGATAGCAGTCTTGAAAAAATTACAAAAGTAGCAGATAACTGAGATCAATTTGATCCCTATAGATGGGGACGATAATATATCGATTATTGGTCAAATTAAAGCCGCTAATGATACTGTAATTGACATCATAACTTCTCTAGCAGGAAAATGTTACAATTGATGGTTTAAAAAAATTCATGTGGAATTTTAAAACAAACCAGAATTACCTACTGTCATTGTCAAGGAATGCCCATCCATAAAAAATGATTGCCTTTTTTAAGTATTAATTTTGCGTAGAAACGCTAACAGACACTCAGAGCAAAGAATGTATAAATATATATATGATAACGCGATTTGTAGAGATAAGGCTTTCATTCACACTCTCTCAATTTTCATTCTGTAAAAGTTTCTAAATTAGACTTTTCTTTAGCAGTATACCAATAAGTTAATAATCTATAGTAATATGAAATTTAAACATTGTTATATTAGATTGCCAGAAAATTTTACAACACTCGAGAAACAGTAACTTGGAATCTTGGTCGCAACTTAGTTCATATATTTTGTGGTTGGTCATAAGGTTTCGGTGAGTCGTCGGATGTATAAAACGTTAAGAGGAGAAATGCGCAGGGAGCCTTTTGACGGATAGGAGAAGAGGAGACTACGCATTCAAACTGCTACTTTTGAAGGAATGCTTCGCTTTTCTTATAAGCATAAAGTACCGTCCTCCCATTAAACCGTAAAAGCCCCAGCCGAAATACCTAGATAAACTAATCTTGAAACAAACAAAGAAGGAGTGATTAAAATTAGTAAGAAAATGCGAAGTTTATCAGGAGCGCCCTCACAATGGAGTTTTCCAATTAGTGAGCTTTAGCAAGAAATGATGGACGTGTGAGAATTGTATGCGATTTACAAAGATTTTCAGCTTGCTATAAAAAGACCGCGTATTCAATGACCTAATATAACTAGACAGTATTTACGTTCGCTTCAATGGGGACATCAACTTTTAACGTAAACTCGAATTTGACAAACGCATTACTCTCATTTTGCCTATTGCCCGGAAGACCGATCAAAATATTTTGTTTCAGTACGCGATAATCGGGTATAATTTATCTATTTTATGTCAAAAACAGTTGAAGTTGTAAAAAACTGAGTTCATCTTATTTCTGAGATTTTATCTATATAACTTCAAGGCATTCCCGTTATACACTTTATCTCGATGACATTTTGATAGGTACTAAAGATTTATCAGGCTACGGATGGTCAGACTCTAAACAAGTATTTAAGAGATTGCAGTTTTTTTTGATTTAATGATGAAATGGTGAGATGTAAAACGCTTGTATGTAAAAAGGTTGTTACTTATACAAAATATGAGTGAACGAACAGGTGGCTTATCTACGTCATCGCTGTGACGTTTACGAGCACAGGGTACAGGAATCATCCGCCCTTTCCAACTGTGATAATAACCTAAAACAGTATGTCACCTTAAGAATTTTTTTCACCAAATTTTTGATCGAGCCAAAATATACCATGCTTCACAAATAAACGCAATGGCTTTATATAGTTATTTTTAAAGGGAAAGAATACTCTAATAAAAAAAATCACCAGTGGTCGCCCTGTGGCTGAAAAGTCCGTTTTTAGATATAAACACAAGCCATTCGTCACGCCCTCAACACTATGGGTTTCCGGCCGATTGACGCCGCCTCCAAAGTTATAATCTATGCAAAGTAATAAAATCCTTTGATACATGTGATATGTCGGTAATGAGGATGAAAGTTTCTGGCTTATAATAGTGGTCTTTAATAGCAACGAAGACTATTTGGCCCGAGGTAAATAGCTTTTTATTGGAAATTAACCAAAATATTCAAGAACTATGAGGGCAAGTTTTGAGGGAAGAGTGTACGTATATGCACTTGTTCACGCGCGTTGGCATACAAAATAAATCATGCCATGTACAAAATATATGAATGCTGGGAAAAAATTGAGGGACTAGCTATCTTAAGCATTTTCAATATCAAGATGGAATTAATTAAAAATAAGAACATGCGTTTAGTAAAATTTTGCTTGCAAAATAATATTCGCCCAAAGACTGAGGAATGAGTATTAGGACAAAAAATAGCAGTTCCAACTAGTATAGCGCTCTGTGACTCTCGATTAAACCTAGTCAGTACAGCGCAATGTGCGGTCAGCTGGACTTACTCAGCACATCTGACGCGTAGTCATCTATTAATTGATATATGTGAGTGGAGAGTGCTCCGATGGACCTTCCTTACGAAATCGACCAAACGCAAACGTTCTGAGGCGGCCCATATTGGAAACGCCAAAAATAAACTTAATACAACATTTGCATAAAATGCCAAAATATTAGTTATCGATCTATAAAAGAGATATACTTCAAAGAGATTAGACAAAAACCAACGCTTAGCAAATCTCGATGGCTAAGAAAGAAGGAAACAACTTTGTAAGTTAATAAAACAGAAATTCTTCTTATGACAAAAAAACAGAGAGTATAATTAATTGTTTGTGTCTCTTTTAAACATTCGGGAGTTTTTTACCTAAGAATAGTGTGCCAGAAAGGTAATCAGCGATAACCATAATTAAAGGACATTTAGGGGAGTGAGTAGAACCCTCCTTTGCATGAAAAATGAATTTGCTGTCCTAGCACATGCATAAAAAAATTTAAAACAGTTTAATATGCGGCTAAAGCATGTCAGAAAAATAAACGGTACCAGGTATAAGTCCTAATTACGTGTTTCAAGTAGTTGTAACCAAGGTTTGAAAAGCAGTCCATGGCGATATTCTTAAGTTACCTAAGTGCGAGAGGAGCACGACAATACCTACTTACCGTTAATGACCGCTTACAGTAAGATACTTGTTCCGTTGCCTCTCAAGAAATAAATTCAGTGAGAAATATTGAATGAGCATTCAATTCACGAGCTAATTTCCGTTCTTGATGGCAATTCCTCAGGCATATATTCGGGATTTAGGTCGAATTTCACTAGTCCCTGTTCGAGGAGTCTTCAGGGCCAGTGAGACACGTTTTTGCCGGACTACCTTGATAGCACAAATCTAGGCGGCAGACTGAACTCGATTGAGTTCACCATCAGGAACTTTGCTGGCGTTTTTGAAATATTATGTATGTGGCAAGAACATGATTTAAAGCACTCCGACTGGGCCCGAGCTTTTTACCCTAGTCGTGCTTGTTCAACTCTGAGAACTCGCGGCCGATAACATAAAGGACGGTAATTCGGTCCGACATTGAATGTTCGGCCATACTATCACATTCCGAGTGGACGTTAGTTGATCCTTGCTTCGGAGTACGCCCTATAGACGTATATTGCATATGCTTGAAAAACGGAAAGCCGCCACCTTTTAGCGAAGGCCGCATCGGCCTCCACACAACCAACTTATTATAAGCAAAAATCGACACAGTCTTCGTGCCAAAGGGCTTACAGGAGTGCAAAGTTTGTCGAGTACGGCGACACAGTTTTGTGCGGTAAATCATCAGCACCTTGCTATGTCGGCACCTTTTAAAGAGTATAATGTACATAAACAGAAAGATTACTTATCGAAAAAAAATGGTTAGCCTCATTTAGAAAATTTTAATTTGTTCTCTCTTTCTCATAACTTAGTAGATTTAGAAAGAGAAAAGCACTAAAAAAACTACTAATTCCTTTCTTTAGCAGATGGTAAGAAGCGCCTAAGGTTAAGGTGTAGTTACATAGAAATGCTTATAACAGGGTTGCCATCCAGTAGGCAGGCGCCTCAGTTATTTTAGGTGAACAATTATTGTTGTACTCTCTAACTTTAGTAGCCACTGTTCTCTATCCTTAAACTCTTTATAAAAAATTGTCAGGAAGAAAGGGTGTTACAGGCACTTGTAAGATAACCATGTATTTACCGTAACCGATACATAGTATAAAATTTATAAAGGCATATTTAAGGCACCCCAGAATCGTATTTTATGAACGAATTTCCTGGCTGCACAGCGGTGATAAGAAATCTGGGCTACCAAGAAAGTCCTGTTTAAAAAAGATTAATTGGTTACATGTTGTAAAGTCGCGATAACCTGTTTCATTCTGTTTTTGTATATTATAAGCACCAGGTGTTCTCTTCCCCAATGGCTTGTAACCGCTGAGAGAGGGCAGTAAGAGTAAAGAACCCAGAGAGCTAACATCTGGCACTCTCTAGGGCCCAGAATTTATAAAGTACTGGGTCAAGAATTCAATAAATCAAGCTTGCATATTTTAGAAGATTAAACATTATTTCGACACAATAGTTGAAATAACTTAATCTTGTGTTCATGTAAAATTATTCTTAGCAATAATTAATAAAGAAATAAATAAAGAAATCGGTGTGCGCTATTCCAACAAACTATCTTATATTTGCATATCAAGTGATCTCGAAATAGGCAATAACTTATAGAATCAGTCTTTAGTACTATAATATAATAAGAATATATATATTATAATATAATTATTATATATTAATATATATATTTTTTATATAGTAATATATATATTATATATATATATATTAATATAATATATGTATAATTATATATATATGTATATATATATTATATATAAATAATATATATATTATATATATATATATATATATATTAATTATATATATATATATACGTATATATATATTTAATAATATGTATAATATTGTAATGTTTGACCCTTGAGAGATGGTTCTATCTGTCTTTATTTTTTTTCACTCCCTTACTTTAAGCATATTTCAAAGATTTAAACTTCCCTATAAAGTTTTGGTACGTTTTGTATAATTATTTAAATGTAAAAATCTTATAACTACAATCTAAAATACACTATGTATGTTGGTACTAATTTAAAACCTAGTTGACGCCTTGCCTATAAGAGGTTTCATCATTTTCCGATGACCTTTTCAATTAACGCTGTTCATTAACGTATAATTGTGTTATGTTTCATATTTTGTGACACATTTGGTGGTTGCCATAGGGATCAACTATTTAATTAACAACTGCATTTTCCATTAAAATTTCATTTTAATTGTGAAACTCCATTTTTTGAGTTTGGTCCCCATCTCATGTGGGGACCTTACCATTTCTGATTCATCTAGAATCATCCTTCGTCATCGCCCCTTCATCATCTTCTCTTATGCACTCTGTATTTTTTCTTTGGAACTCCCTACTGAGGTTCCTCAGACACCCCTGAGGGTTCTAAAACTTATCAAATTCAAGTTCTACGGGTTAGTAAACATATATATTAATGTCAATATTATGTTGCTAAATATATGCCTGTTAGCTCAGCACCACACCGACTTCAGTACCGGCTCCGACAATAGTTCCTATGATCCGGCACATAAACGAATATCAGTCTCAGTCTTGTTCTTCGTCATCCTTCCTCCATCTTCCTCTATTACGAACTCTGTGCTTTCCTTCCGGGTCCGGCTCTGGCTCGGTCAACTCAGACTCAGGCCTCTTTAATTCCATTTCATCATTCGAGGCTTGTCGGCTATTTATTTGTCGTCCGTCTACAACCATTTCCTACCTAGTGGGGCTCAGCACTTCCTTGGACGGACGTAGCGGCGTGCAATCACAGCTCAGGCAAGATGATACTACCAGTTAATTAATTAATTAATTAATTAATTAATTAATTAATTCGGGTTGAAAGTTTGAGGGAATATCATGTCTGAGTCCCCTAAATCGAGGGGGAAATAAAAATGGGGCCGGACGAGGTTTAGTGACCTCAGAGCGGCAGCATCCTTTGATCTCCAATTCTTGATTGTTAATACAACGCTACTGCATTGCAATAAGCCTTAACGAGTACGTAGAAAGACGATTTAAATATCAAATGGAGGTTAAAAGAACTCGATAAATCGATTAGAATCATTGGAAATGGTCTAGAAATCATTTAAAACCTTCAAGGAACTAAAAACCCAGTTTTGGGGGAGTTAAACCTTTAAGTTCAAGCTAAATATTCAGAAAGTGATCTTCCAGACCTCAAAATCGGTCTCACCGAATTTAGAAACCCTAACTTTGACACATCAAGCGTCAAAATTTAACAAAGTGATGGAAATTTTCAAGTAAACAACCAACATAATTTAAAATTTCCTGTCTTTCAGAAGCTGCTGAGCGTCCAAAAACGGTCTTTCCATCCATTGAAATAGTTTCGCCGACCTTGGAAAGCCATTTTTGAAACCCAAGCTTGAAAAATCGAATGTTGCAATTGTTGCTTTGTAACATCCGGTTTAACTTCCGGATGTCGTTTTGGCTGTCAATTGCCGTCCCTGTATTATATATATATATATATATATAATATAATATTATAATATATAAATATATATATATATATATTTAATATATATATATATTATATAACATAAAAAATATTATCATCATCCAACTAGATTTTATATATATATTATATATATATATATATATATATTATATATATATATATATAATATATACTAATATATATATACCCAGATAATGGAACCTAAAAAGGGGGGCAGCGATCAGGTCCGACTAAGTCGCAGATTTCCCAAAAACGACGATAAAACGGGAGATCCGGTCAGATAAAGACATTGTTGCCGTAGTACCGAATAACGGAACCAACGTTATGCACATACCAGTTACGCTAATTGATCAACAATTACGTTCACCGAAAGACAGATAATAATCAGTACTTTCACTTTTATCAATACCACTATCCATATCAACAGGCGTAAAAACCTATACATGTCCAAGTATACATCTATAATATAGTAATCAACATTTTAATTGAAAATCAGACTTGCCAGGGATGGTGAAGACGGCTATTGTTGGATGTTGCCAGTGATCGTTTTGAGTGCGCCACAGAATGGATCGGGTTGCCTCAAGAATCCGTGCCAAACGGAGTTCCGTTAAACCGAGGGTCATGAAATATTATATGTAAGGGCATTCTGTCCCGTAACTTTCTCCTGCAAGTAATCAAGTCAAGACTGAATGTTGAGAATTCTATTAGAGGACGGTTTATCATAGGGTCATCTGAAGCCATTGTTTATAATATTTTAGTTATTTACAAAATTTAATTTGGACTAATGTTGCTAACTTATTTTATATCCTTCCAGTAAGTAAATCATTGAATGAAAAATATTTACATTATAACCAGTTTAAGATTTCCATAGAGCGTGCCAAATAGTTATTAAGTTGACAAGCCAATATTGAGTTTTTGATGTAATTTGTCACGTGTCCCTGAATGTTGCGTCCAAACTTCTTTCATAAATCTCTGAGGTATAATAGCGCTTAGATCTGACTTCTTTGTATGGAGCAATATGGAAATTAACGAAGAGATATTTACTTTAATCTAAGTATGAAAGTTACAAGTAATGATTCATTTCAGTCTCAATTCGTTGTCGATATAGAAGATTGTATCTCAAGTATTGTAAAATCATCCAGAATGTACTCAAAAAACCCCTCCCCGATTTACTTTACTAGGTGGTAAGTTAAATACAAACAGTTAATCGTTGCAATGGATTAACCTAATCAGATAAATTTATATTCTAATAATGTTTAAGTAAATTAATAAAATTGAAATAATTCCACCAAAGTCAACTGAATATGAGTAGTAATTGCGTTAAATTCTTTACAGGTTTTTTTGTGTTTGGCTCAATCATTTTTTGTTTTTGGTTTTTGAATTAGGAATTTTTGGGTTCATCGTTTTAAATTTTGGTCCTCTTTTTTTTTAAACTTGGTTTTGATCTTCGGATTTCAATCCTCAATCATTTTTGTGTTCGTATTTAAACCTTTGTTTAAATACTCGTCTTAAATGTATGCTTGGTCTGATAAAATGGTACTTTGTCTCTGATAATTAAAGTTAAGTATGTTATGGCAATCTGCTGGAACGTGTAAATGGTCTGTTCAGTGTGGATATATAACTGAAACTTGGATTAATAGAATAATTAATAAACCCTCCCGCTCTCAGAACCAGTCTGTGATTTATTACGTTTTTATTAAACGTTAGTTATTCTTTCAATCTATTGCTAACGGAATGCTCGTGATTTAGGAGTGCCAAATAAATTTATCAATTACTCTATTAACCCTCTCTGCATCTTCTATTTGTACAGTAAAAGACATTTCTTTACTGCAAAAAGTCTTAGATATTATAAGTTATAATCTGAAATCATCTTAATTTTGTTAGTCTAATTTCTAAGATCTCGGTTGTCTTTTAAGGACTTCAGTCCAACTAGGTTCTAAGGTATTTATTTGAATGACAGATTCAGTTAATTTTCTTAATTGAACTCGGATTCCGTGGTTTGGATCTATGTTATTGGATTATATCCTAGAGTCTAGTGTTTATCATCTTAATCAATTTAAAGGACATATGTAAACTCAACTTTTTGTATATTACAGCCACGTTGGGTAATAGTGAGCATATCTAGTCAAATTTGCATTTTGTAATTAAAAGACTAAATTTTACAAAGCTTTCAATTCTCCTCCAATTAAAAACATATTAGGACATCTAAAGTTAAGAAAGGATCACTTAGAGAACAATATCACGACATGCGTAATTGGTTGAACTGCCCACCAGAGTTCCTGTGATGATAGAACTCCCGTTTTGCAAAGCCTATAGTTTCTTTCAGTGTGTCAGATGATGTTGGATATTTCATATTGAAGATACTCCCATCACTTTATTTACTTTTGAGGTGACTATTTTATTTTATCTCAAATTCGTAGTTTTGTTTGTCTTAATTATCTCTGTTCGTAATCTCTGAAGCGTTCTAAAATTTAATATATGCCTGAAGTAATTAAGTCACTTTCGTTTTGACTTGATTATCTAACAAACGTTAGAACCAATTTCAAATCGAACAGGAAAATTTTCGTGTTTCTTTCGTTTTGCCTTGATTATCTAACAAAGTTTAGAACAATATTCAAATTGAACAGGAAAATTTTCGTCTAAAGCGTTGAAAATAATTGTATAGTAGTAAAAATGTCGGATACTCGATCAGATTATGCTGATGATGAAACTAGTCAAAAGGCCATAGCTATAGCTTTAAGTCCATCTAGGAATAAAGCGAAATTAGCCCTTGTTTCACGTGATAGAGAGAATACTCTTTGTGAAAAACCAATTAATAAAAATGCAGAAACTAGAAATATTAAAGCGAAAACAGAAGATGCTGATGTATCTTCTGACGAAGGGATGTCAATGGCTGATATGCGTAAATTGTTAAAAAAGTTAAATAATGAAGGACGAAGGGATGTCAATGGCTGATATGCGTAAATTGTTAAAAAAGTTAAATAATGAAGAGAAAAAATTAAAAAGTAAATTTTCTAAACAAAACTTAGAATCTGCAGATCAGTACGAAATTGTTGATCGGTATGATCGGTATGAGAATGAAAGGTATGAAAGGTCCCATATACCTCCTGATGAAATAAATTCCCGCATGTTAAAAAATATGTCACTAGTAGATTTAGATGACCCCAGAGTAGAGCATAAACCCCCTTTGATAAATAAACATGCTTATGATTATGATATGGGAGAAAGAGTCCGTATGGATTCACCACCACCACGTAGTCATACCCCTTTTCATTCTTATCACTCTTCTGACCCTGTACATGAATCTTTAGACACACCACACAGATCTTAAAACATAATTTGCTTACAACTTCAGGGAAAACAACCGTATACATTACTAATACACCACACAGACCCTTAGTATCACCCCATTTCAGCGATCTGACGATTTGTTAGAAGGAGAGAGTCCCCAGTCCTTGATATGATGTACACGAATCCCAACGTAGATAGGCCGACTCAATCTCTGAGGACGGAACCATAATTCGTGTACTGCGCAAGTATGTTAAAAACTTCAGAAGTTGAAAGCGTGGTCCTGGGTAAGCTACCGTTATGAAACGGAATCAGCGTTATTTAGTTTATCTTTAGGAGATTTCGAGACGTATTGTAGTTCTACATTACCCCAGAGCCCGCACCAATGGTTAAGGTTGTCTAGGTAGACAGGTTGAGCAGTATTTCCATCACAGCTTACAAGTTATATGACTAAAGGGGCGACAGAGACTATGCTCTGGGTCGTGATTCTCCTGATCAGATGGTATAAGGCATTGAGCGAGAAGACGAAGACGAGTCACACAAAATGTACGCATCTATCATTCCGCCCGCGAGAAAAAGGTGACAAGTATAAAAGATGTTTTGCCCTTAGGTTTAAGAATGGTTAGCACGTCGCGCGTATTCAGTCCAGGTCTTGATATGCCGTGAGCATGCTTCTTTACGAATACAGCATTGCTTTGTAGCTTCCCCCTTATATTGAGAAAAGTGTCGCGGCAAATATCAAAAATTTGAAGAGCTGACGGAGATGGTTATAGGGACACCGTGGAACGATATAGATTAGTTATGCGATGTCCTTGGAAAATGAGACACATGAATTTCACACTTCCCAGAGGGTTTCCCAACCTTCGATATGACTGTAGTGAGGAAAGCCTTGGAATCAGCGCAGATTCATAAGCAAACAAATAGCCTAAAGAGGATGCTGAATGATCCACTGATTCAGTGGATTTCGCATCTATTACTCTAGCTCCCAGTTGACAGAGGTCTGGACAAGTAAAGGCTCTACAGGAACAGCCAAAGTCACAGAAACTACGTTCCTTCCTCACAGTCATAGACTAGTCTTCCTGAAAAACCAGTAGGAAGTCGTTACTATCGCGACAACCGCCGCAGTCCTCCACAGAACACTTCTCGTTCTAACTCGCGGTCAAATCATTCTCCTGATGAAACTCCCCGATATGACCCTGAAGGCCGAAAGTCATTGTTGTGTGAGTATTGCGAGAAGAAAGGCCATGTAATGAGGGAATGCTACAAATATTTAGGCGTTTGTAGTTATTGTAAGAAGCGTGGACACGTTAGAGCAGATTGTCGTTCTTACAAGCCGTCCCCTCCTTTGTCCCCGGTTAAGGTAAAATGTCCCTTCTGTCGTGGTCCGCACCCAGGAATTAGATG
>JABUQX010119868.1:25000-36542 GCA_015478945.1 Trachelipus rathkii | reverse complement strand
TCACTAGTTTCTAGTAAAAGGATATCTAACTTGTTAAGATTCATATTGTAACTCTTCCCATCTTATGGAGCAGATTAATCGTTTAAATAGCAGTCATTATGTGACGGTTTTGAAACTTGCGTCCACAATGCGAGAAAAATTCAACGAGATTTGGCACACCAATAATGTTTGAATAAATTGGAATGTTAATGTTAAAAAGCACTATTTAAAGTGTACCCCGTTATATGAAACTTTGACAGTTTTAGAAGATTTTAAAAAGATTCATGTAAATTTGTTGAGTAAGAATCGATCTTTATTGATTAGAGGTAGACTGGTGAAAGATATAGAAAAAATATTTCAATCAAAATGCGGAAGTAGCTAATATTTTTCAAAATCGATCCTAGATGGCTAAGAGCGAGTCTCTCTCTCTCTCTCTCTCTCTCTCTCTCTCTCTCTCTCTCTCTCTCTCTCTCTCTCTCTCTCCCTCTCTCTCTCTCTCTCTCTCTCTCTCTCTCTCTCGCTCTCTCTCTCTCTCTCTCATTTCCACCCTCTTGTTTTTCTGTCTCTCCTCCTCTCTTCTCTCTGCTCTCTCTCTCCCTCTTCGTCTGCCTCTCTCTTCTCCTCTCTCTCTCTCTTCTCTCTCTCTCTCTCCTCTCCTCTCTCTCTCTCTCCTCTCTCATACTACTCTCATCTAACTCTCTCAATCTCTCACCAATCTCCTCTCTCTCTCTCTCCTCTCTTCTCTCTCTCTCTCTCATGAGATTTCATGAAAAATTATTTCTGTAATTTTAGTAGTTTGTATTTGATTATTATTATTTCTTGTCAATATGGGTCTAATTTTAATTTTTAATAAGATTTGTACTCTTGTTAACTGTAATTAATAAGAAGATTAAAAGTCGTATTATTATTATTATTATATATTATTATTATATTATTATATTATTATTATTTATTTAATTATTATTATAATATATTATTAGTTATATTATTATCATTATCATAATAATCTAAAAGGGACTATATATTTTTTTCAGTTGCATGTTTTTATTTTATTGTTTCTTTTTTGCATTTTTATTTTTTTTTTTTATTATTTTTTCTATGTTTTTTTTTTTTATGTGTTATTTATTTTTAGTTTTTTTTTATTATCTTTATTTTTTGATTTAGTCTTATTTATGTCATTATTATCTTACATTATAACATTATTATATTATATTATTATTATTATTATTGTATTATATTATTATAATATTATATTATATTATTAATTATTATCTATAAGTTCGGATTGCCATAGAATTAAGATGGCTTTCGTTTGACTAATATATCTTAATTATTTTATATATGTTATGTACCGTATAATTATATTAAAAACAAGAAACAGATTGACACATTTTGACTACGAAATCGGCAATTAAAATATACGTCTTTGGGTTGGCCGATTCGTCGGTGTCGGTGGTGTGCGATGCGGCTCACAATTTAAGCTTCCTGGCAGGGATGGCAATTTTGGTGATTTTTTTGATTTTTTTAAAAAAAATCTGATTTTTTTGATTTTTTTGATATTTTGATTTTTTGGATTCGTAACGTCACGCGAAATATAATTTGCAGGTTACAAATTATATATCGCGTGACGTTACGAATCTGAAAAAAAATCAAAAATATCAAAAAAATCACAAATTGATTTTTTAAAAAAAAATCAAAAAAATCACCAAAATTGCCATCCCTGCTTCCTGGTGTGGTACACCAGTAAAAAACAAGGGCTCTGTAATGCTAGCCCAACCTAATACATAATAATAAGCTACATAATACTGAATAAAAAATATTTTGGGAAAAATTAGTTGATTTCGTAAGTAATTTGATGACCGTACTACACATTAGAGTTGGCCAAGCACCGGAGTTTTGAGCACCGCACCACACCACACCAGGACACTGGAATTGTGCGTCGTACCGCACCGCACCGCACCGCAGCAAGTCCTTCGGCCGATCTTACAAATACACTAATTAAATATCATACATGATGATCAAAGTTACATACATTCATATGCCTGACTGAGATATTTTGTAAGAGCCGATCCAGAAGAAAGAAAAAAAGGTTGGCGTGATATTGTTAACAAATTTGTGTTTATTTATAAATAAATAAATTGTATTTATCATTAATCCCACTTCGATGTGATGGAGATAGGTTTCAAAATATTTTGTATTTAGAATCGGGTGGCAATTTTTGGTGTTTTTTGCATTTAGAAAAAAATCAATGTGATTTTTTTGATTTTTTTGATTTTTTGGATTCGTAACGTCACGTGAAATATAATTTGCAAGTTACAAATTATATATCGCGTGACGTTACGAATCTGAAAAAATAAAAAAAAATAAAAAAAATCAAAAAAATCACAAATTGATTTTTTTAAAAAAAATCAAAAAAATCACCAAAATTGCCATCCCTGTTTAGAATGGTCTGATAAATTTTATTTTGGTTGCGATGTTTTTTAGACCGGAAACATCCGTCTTGATGGCCGTCCTTTAATTGCCTTAAATGAATTGTCTTTAACCTTTATATAGTCATTCAACAATTAACTTTGAGAAGGTATAGTGAGAGAATCTGTTGCAGAATCACAGTCGAAGTATAGTTATGTGATGGAAGAATCACTGTTGCATATTTTTGATGGTTTTTGGGAGAGAGAGGAAAGAGGAGAAAAAGAGAGAGAGAGAGAGAGAGAGAGAAGAGAGAGAGAGAGAGAGAGAGAGAGAGAGAGAGAGAGAGAGAGAGACACTGTCTCTCTCTCTCTCTCTCTCTTATGAAAAGCAGGACGTCATTTTTACCGAAATTGTAACAAAGCTTTGCCGGCATGAGGTCGAACCTAATTTTAAGGATATTGGACTTCTGTATCCCATTGATTGGTTTTCCTTGATATTTCTTTTCAAAAAATCGTTATTACATTTTACCTCTTCTCCCTCCCTCTCTCTCTCTCTCTTCCCTCCCTCTCCCTTCTTTTTTATACAGAAAATGCCTATTATGCCGATAACTTCCACTCCTTTTTTTATCATAAAATAAAAACATTAATAACTAAATATTTGACATCGCGCTCAAAAAACAATGATAAATCGCAACACATGGAGTTATATATATATATATATATATATATATATATATATATATATATATATATTATATATATATATATAATATATATATATATATATTATTTATATATATATATATATATATATAATATATATATATATAATATATTTAATTATATATTAATATAAGATAATATATTTAATATATATATATATATAATATATATATATAATATATAAATATATATATATATATTATATATATATATATATATATAAACTTCTCCCATTCTATAAAATTAATAGTTAATATGATGATTTAACAATCACAGCTCAAAATCCCTCTATAAATAACTGAAACAATGGCCAACAGTAAACAGAGCGACTGCATCACCTCAAAATTCTACGATTACCTTACTCACCCCAGACAGAAGAGAATCTAACATTCACCCAGCAATCTTCCTATCAAATAAAAGATTCCTTCTCAACAAACAACCCACCATACTAGATTTGAACTGTAGTACACATATGACAATCCCCCCCCTACATTAACAATATCACTTCAAGAGCAACACATAAATTAAATGCACTGAAAACACTAACAGGAACAAACTTTGGTCAGCAAGGAAACCCTTAGAATAATATACAGACAATACTTCCGCTCGTTCCTTAAATTAAGAATCACCTGCCTAGGCTTACACAATATCACAATTCAACGTTCAAGAAATTAGAAGCCGGTGCAAAATAAAACTTTTATGATAGGAACAGTCTGCCTTTCCTCCACATCCATCCATCATCTACTACCTGAAACAAAAATTATCCCCTTAAAAGTCCATCTTGAAATGATAGGCTGTCAATTTTACAGTAAATCGCTCACAATAGATCAACCGATCAACCCCTGTATTCCCTGTAATAAACATTACGACTACCACCGAACCCAGAAGGAAAATAATCACTTACCAACATTATTCTATGTTAACATATTATGCAAACTGCTTTCCCCCTCCCCCTCCCCCTCCCCTCTTCCCACCTCCAGATACTCCCATTAAACGATCTCCGCACATCCTAATATCACGATACTTCAAGCAAGTCTACCTGAAATATCCCCTACGGCACAACCTCTGGACCGTCAACCCCCCCCCCCTAATGCTATCCCGTCTCCGCTTTAGGCACCATCCCTCACTTCAAGAATAGAAATATAAAATTACAAATGAAAAACCCTCCTCCCACTATCAAAGATGTCTTTCCAAGACTAGCGACGACACAGGACATTTCCTACTAGACCGCCGTGACTTAACGGACATCAGACTCAACTTTAACACGATTATCCTAACGGACATCTGGGCCTGCTCTGCTGTAGTGGCACAATATCTCGAGGTAGCCTGTTTCTCTTTCAACTTTTACTTGCAGTTTTTTTTTGACACTGGGATATGCAACTAACTGACTGGTGCGGCAATCCTATTCTACTGCAAACGCAAGTGTGTATTATGAAAGAACATCAAATAAATTTACTTTTCTAAAAAACTCAAACTATAAAGATTCAAAAAAAAAAAAAAAAAAAAAATCAAGGAAGAATTTTTTATAAATTTAAATCAAAGAATTATTAAAACAAATTTATTGGAATATTTCTTTGATTACCGAAAATAAGGCAAACAATAAAAATGTGGTATTTGATTGTAAATCACTGCAAATTAGTTACAATGTCTGAGTCTAGCCAATAGCCAATTCCCTTTTAACATGTTTATATATAGTTGACTAATTTTGAGTCAGGGACTGGGCTTGGCACATTCAAAAGACCTCTTATGTTAATTCTAATTATCTTGGCATAAGTTTCAATTCTTTATTATTTATATATTAATTTCATTGTTTGAAAACTTTAATAAAATAGCAGGTATACTTGATAAAAGAATTTTTTGCTGCAGCATCTGCTTAATTATGTATTGTTATTCCAGCATGTCCTGGAATACAAATTAAACTCATTTATCTGACAATGAACTCACAAATTAATACACGAATTTTGTCAAAAAAAAAATGAGTAGTTAATCCATTTTCTGCTGTCATTGATAAAGACGAGAGAAATTGTAAAAATATTTATCTTGGTGTGGTTTTGATTTAAATATATGAGAACTGTGTATCGCATATAATTATGACATAAATTACAGTAATATAAGATTAGAATTTCATTTAGGATGAAAATTCGTTAATTAAAACAACCTGTCAAATAGACATTACAGTAAAGAGTTTCAGAAATATGAATTTTCTCAAAAACTTTTGTTGAATCATTTATTGTCAAGTTATATTTACTTTTGGAAGTAATATTTTAAACTGTAATCAAAATAAACATTATTCAAGTGGAAATTATAAGTTAAGTGGTGACAGCAATTATCTAATTATATGAGACCAAGTTCAGTCTTCGGAGAATTATTTCAATCTTCATATACAAGATAAGTAATTTGATATAACAAAAACAATCATAGTCAAAAGTCATTTGATATAACAAAAACAATCATAGTCAAGATAAGCCATTTGGTAAAACAAAAACAATCATAGACATAATATTAAATTAAAAATATCTTGTTAGAAGATCATATTTTTATAATATTGCAGTCGCAGATATATTTAGCCCAATACATTTTTTTATTGTTAATGAAATTATAAGCTTCAGCTTCAAAAAAAGTCCATTTTTTCTACTGATGACAGCTCCAACAGTCAGTCTAATTCCATGATTTTATTAGTGATCAAAGATTTTTCATTGATCTTTGAGGGGAAGTCAAAATTAAATCTATACGATATAATTCTTACATCTGATTTCCAGTTCTTATTTCCCAAATATTTTAATAGTTTTATAGTTTCTTTTTTCACCTTTACCTTTAATATATTTAACATATACATTCTGAGTTAACAATTGGTAAAGAATAAAAAATACTTTGGTGAGGCTGTGTATCTGAATTCCTTCCTGTGCATGGTTACATGATAATGGGATCATTATTATAAAAATAATTTAAAAAATATTTTTTTATATGGGTAACTATTTTAAATGTAATAATTATAAAAGTTAATCGAAGTTCTTCACTTCTTTCAACTTTATTGTAGAATGTATATATTCTTGGGACACAATGTTTCAAGTAGTTTTCCTGAAAAACTACTTCAGTTACCAAAATGTTTTAACGTTAAACAACTTCCTCTTCTGCTTAAATACTCTAAAGATATTAAAGATTATTTCTCTAAGTAATTATATAGTTGAGTGTACTTGCCAGATTATTTATTTCCTGATTTTTTTTTTAGCTAAAACAATATTTTACAAATACTACGTAAATTCACATTTTCATTTGATTTACAAATGTAAATAATATTATTATTATTATTATTATTATTATTATTATTATTATTATTATTATATTATTATATTATTATTATTATTATATTATTATTATTATTATTCACCCCTTTTCTCTCACCAAGCGCTGAGATTAGAGCACAGTCCTGTCCTCTGCAAAGCCTCTGCGTGCGAATCTGTCACTGTAAATTCCTTCCTCTTCCATCTCATCAGTAGATTTTCTTCGCTTCGCCATCGACGCGCAACACCCATCCCTCCACCTCCTTCTTGGTCTCCGGAACAGTCTTTCTTCCTTGCCGGCTTGCCAGCCCATAGAATCTCGCGAGGATATCCACTCCTCGTTCATTCTTTTGACATATCCATACCACCTCAGTTGTTGTCACTCTTACAGCCAATCAATAGGTTCTATTCCAAGCTCAAGCCTAATTTCCGAATTTCTTCTTCGCTCCCTTCTCGTCACTCCCACTATCAGTCTCAGTACTCTCATCTCTGCTGCCACCACCTTGCTTTTTGTTCTGGTGGTAAGAGTCCAAGCTTCCGACCCATATACAAGAGTAGGTCTTAGTATTGTCGTATATATCAAAACCTTAACATCCCTCGGTACATGCCTGTTTTTCAGCAATCCATACAACTGTCCCACACCCCTCGAAAACCTGTTTATTCTCTCCTCAATCTCTCCGGCCATTCCTCCCTTCAGTCTTTCCCCCTCTATCACGATGTCAAGCACCTCTCTTTCTCTAGAGATCTTCATCACCTCCGTCTTTTCCTTATTTATTTTTAATCCTTCTCTGTGCAATATGTCTCCCCACCTATCCAACGCTCTCTGCAGAGTCGCTCTGTCACTTGTCACCACTGCTATATCATCCGCATATGCCATAGCAATTCCAAGGTCTTCCTCCAAACCAACCTCTCGGATACACCTGTCCATATATTGTAATAGCAGATGAGACAACACTCTTACCTGCCTCATGCCTCTCACATGGAACCATTTTCCTAAGCCAAACGCTGTTCTAACTGTACTCTTACTAGTGACATAAAGACTACGTATTACTCTTATTAACTTGGGTTCCACCTCATAATACGGATTTTCAAGCGTTTCCCACAACTTCTCCCGCGGCACACTATCAAATGCCTTCTCTAGGTCTATAAAAGCCGCATAGATGTCTCTATCCCACTCCCAACTCTTCTCAATCACCATCTTCAAGCTAAATATCAAATCGGTGGTTCCTCTTCCCGGTCTAAAACCATATTGGGCCTCATTCAATTTATTCTCCACACTCGTTCTAAGTCTCCTCTCCAAAATCCTTTCATATATCTTCAATGCATGGGGCAGAAGAGATATCCCCCTATAGTTGGAACACTCACCTCTGTCTCTCTTAATTCTTAAATACTGGGCATATTATTATTATTATTATTATTATTATTATTATTATTATTATTATTATTATTATTATTATTAGTAGTAGTAGTAGTAGTAGTAGTAGTAGTATAAACAAAAATTTAGAATGCAATAATTTATTACTTTATTAGTAGGTAGTTAGTAGTATAAACAAAAATTTAGAATGCAATAATTTATTACTTTTTTATTACAATATGATTTGCAATAACTTGGACATAAATTCGGACTCCTCCCTAAAAGCTGGACTATATATATATATATATTATATATATATAATATATATCATATATATTATATATATATATATATATATATATAATTATATATTATATATATTATATATATATTATTATATATTATATATATTATATATTATATTATAATTATATATATTATATATTATATATATTATATATATTATATATTATATATATTATTATATATATTATATTATATATATATATACTATATATATTATATATATATATATATATATATATATATATATATATTATTATTATATATATATATAAAGTTGGTCGCATTTTTTTTTTAAGTATTTCCTTGCATATATATAAAGCATTTAAATGCAAATATTCGGATTTTATTCTAAGATTTAAAGTGTCTCGCATGTCATTAATGCTTTTTATATTTGGACGAGAATTTCAAGAAGAAATACTAAGAAAATCGGGAGAAATGAATACATACATATATAAATAGTTGCAATAAAAACGTGTTTTTAATCGTTTTTATTTTTTATTTATTTTTTTTTTTACGTTTTGTTTTATAGTTTTTTTCTTTATTGTCGAATAATTTTATTTTTTATAGATTTTAGAATAGTTGAGCCAGATCTATCGTTTGATGTATAATTCATCATGATCAGGGAGAATTTTTTTATAGATCTAAATGTTTTTTTTTTTTTGTCAAATGTCGGGAACCGATTTTAAACTTTATTACGGATTTCGAAATGATCAGTCGAGTTCTTTCTTATGATGTTTCTTCCATCAAATTAAGAGTAGAAATAAAATTTTCAAAGAAAAAGAGAAAAAAGAAAAATGTTAATTTTTGAGTGGTGGTGATTTGCAAAAGAGAGAGAGAGAGAGATATAGAGAAAAAAAAGCTAACTTGATCGCATTTCCATGAATGATGATACATACATAAAATGGGTAATTGTACAGATTAAGACCGTATGGAAAAAATCGACATTTTTTCCGTGACATTCGTTTATATATATATATATATATATATATTATCATATAGATATATATAATATATATATATATATATATATAAATATTATATTATATACATATAAATATATTATATACATGAGCAGACTGCGGTCGAGGGCGGACGCATTGAAAAGAGTGTGGAAAAAGAAAGGAGAAAATTCAGAAGGAATTAGAGAAGAGAACCAAGAACACAAGAGCTTGCAACGAGGGATTAGAAGTTTGAGTGCTAGTGAAGGAGATGGTTCCTGAGAGAACATTTGTTCAGATTGTGAAGGATACTTTTTTAGAAAAGTGATTACATTATTAGTAATTTTACAGAATTTTATTTAAAATTTATACAAAATTTTAAAATCTATTTTAATATAGCGGAGGAGCACCAAAATTTTAATCTTGATTCTTTTTTGATATTAACCAAAGTTAATTAAATTAATAAATGGACCAACATTATTTTGGATTTAGTTATTTATATATAAGAAGATAAGAAGAATGGACATTCGTCGGAGTCGGCTCGTATAAGACAAGAAAGAATGGATCAAGCACCAAAATGGCGTCCGGTAGCTCAGCGGTAGAGCACTCGCCCAACTAAGCGAGAGACCCAGGTTCGTCACTGGTCGGTCGTGTGAGTGTGAGCTATTCTCTTCTTGGCTCCGTCTTGCTCAGACTTAAAAATTGAGCACACCCCTCCTAGATTAGGCTTTTGCCCGTGAGTTGGTGGGTGTGTTAAACTGTAAATATTAATATATATTATATCTATATATATATATATATATTATACATATATATATAATATATATATATATATATATATATATATATTATATATCATATATATATATATATATATAATATATATTATATATATATTATATAATAATAATAAAAATATAAATAATAATAAATAATAATAATAATAATAATATATACATAATAATAAATTAATAATAATAATAATAATAATTACGTTTCGGATTAGTCCCTGTTCGTTTAGGTATATGATAATAATTTGTTAAGTTTAAGAATACTTAGATTTATTGTGTATACTTAACAAAACTTATCATAGCATCAGCCAGCAGTGTCCTAAACAAAACCATTATATATATATATATATATATATATTAGATATATATATATATAATATTATATATATAACTTATATATATATATATAATATATTATATATTATATATATATATATATATATATATATATATATATATATATGATATATATATAATATAATCATATATAATATATATATATATATATATATATAGTTACTTAGATGTGGCTACTTTTTTTTCGTCTTCTTGCATGGGGAGGAAAAAAATATATATATAATAAAATCGAGTCGAAAAAAACATCGATTTTTACCATACGGTCTTAATACATGGCTATATTTCTATTTTTTTTTTTGACTAGTCTTTGTTAAAGGAAGGAACATTTCTAATTATATATGAATCTATTCAATCTTGAGTTCGTATACGTTTTAGCGAATGAACCACGATTTTGGTTGTGTTGCAACGCAAACAAAGGACTAAGTGATGATCTTAGACTGTCATAATACCAAATATATGTCAGTATAACAATCCTATTCATTGGCAATGTTATTTGAAATTTATTTATCCAATTTAAAATGACGATTATAAAGTTAGCTTGAGAGAATAAACGATAGGTTGAGGCTAAAAAATATATAGAAACTAAGAACACAAAGGTATTTGAAAATGTTTTGGAATAACACGTATATAAAAAAAAAACAAAGATATAATTAGATAAAAATCAAAAATAAATTTTTTTTTTCAAGTTTAAGTTTTGGATAAATCTATTCACGCAGTTGATGTATATTTAACATTAAAATGGCTTAAATTTTTTTTATTTTTCTATATTATTTTGAAAAGTGAACCAATCTTTAAAAAAAAACTTAAATTTTTCTTAATTTTATTAACTTCAAATCAAGTTCTTTCATTTTTTTTTACTACAATTCACTTCAAAAGTAAATGTCATGAGAATCATAATTTCTTCTTAATGTATATTACGTGTTTAGAGTTGACGATTTCAAGGAATTTTCTTTTCTGTAAGTGGGATTAAATAAAATATAAATTTACAATATGCCCAGATTGGATTCGTTAGTACTAGATTTATCCTTGTCATTTGGATGAATAATACAATATAATAATAATTATAGTTCGATTAAGATTATTTATTAATAAAAATAAGAAAAAGAATAGATGATAAAACGGAAACTCAGAATTACTATGCTATTGTATATAAAAAAAGAGGAAGTCGCCCATCAACTTACCACTGGTATGGAACTATCTTGAGACAATTGCAAGACATGAATGAAATGAAGAGACAATTCAAGGTTTAAATAAACCTCGAGCAGAATAATGTAATGTCACACATTACCAGCTAGTAACTTGTGTTGTTAAGTGGAACCACATCATTACCCCTATAGTCTAAAACAGAAGACAATTGGATTTTAGTAAAATATCGAAGGACATTACCAGTCTAACCTCGAATTTC
>JABUQX010119868.1:10000-17500 GCA_015478945.1 Trachelipus rathkii | reverse complement strand
ATATTCTGCAATACTCTTGCCAACCTCCTATACTAATTATATAATACTACTAATAAAAAATAATTATATCAAGTATATATTATTATATTTTATAATATATATTATATTTATAATATATTACTGAGGATTTATATATATATATATTTATTATATTTCATATTTATATATAATATATTATCTTATTATTATATTTGGTGCTTTTTTAGAGGTATAAACTCAGTATTTTCGAAAATATTATTGTCTTAAAAAAAAGATACAAATTTTTTTTATTTTTTAATGGATTAAACCATTGGCTTTTAATCCTTGCGTTTTAAACCTTTAATCCATGTTAAACCAGCCCAATCCAAAATAAAAAAAAATAATAAAAAAAAAAATTTAATAATATATAAAAATAACATAAAATACAATAAAAACTAATAATATATATACTATATATATATAATATATACTATATAATAATATAATATCATATAACCAAAAATTTATATCATATACCCATCCCCTGACCTATATATAATAGGAAAGCTATACTATACATATTAAATATAACAATAATAATAATAACTAATAATAATAAAATAATAATCTCTAATAATAATAATACATAATAATAATAATAATCAATAATAACTAATAATAATAATACATAATAACGACAGAAATCAGGTGCATACAAATCGGATGAAATTACTCCCTGATTAGGTCGTTATGGAAGGCCAGGCGTTTACACTGGAACCATCCCTCTGCACCTTGTGCCCAATTAATTAGATGGGAGCAGTAATAAAGATTTGTAAACAATAGAAAGAAAAACTTAGAAAAGTCGTTCTTCCTTCTATAATAAAATTATGTTTTTCGTTTTTCTTGTAACATTTTCTTTTTTTTAAATTAAAAATGTTTTAATCTCTAGCTGTGTAAAAAAAATTCTCAATTACCCACCAATTTTCTTCACTTTAAAAATTCAATTATCATTATCTGTGTAAGTGAAGATCTGCAGGGACCGGCTTTAAGAAGGACCACCAAATATTCTGTCTAGTTATTCCTGGTATTTCTCTCAGATGTATAAGTTACTATCTAGTATATACTAATCATATAGTTACACTAAATACCACCTAGGACTACACCTATTATACTACGTATAATACAAAATATATTACGCATATAGATATCATATATACTATATATATATATATATACCAATAATACCCATATATATAAATATATATATACGTATATTTATATATATATATATATATTATATATTATCAAACTTGCAAAAGTAACATTAATGATTTTATATAGACATAATATCACACACACGAGTGTAATCTACGAATAAGCTGAAAATTTATACATTATCACACAGCATAATAGTATATTGCATGAGCAGGATGATGTCACATGTTTGCAAACTATATATACTACACAACATAATAGTGTGTTGTATGATGTTATGTGGTCTCCAAACTATACACTATCATACAGCATAATAGTATGTTGCATGATGTCAAATGTTTACAAACTATATATACTACACAACATAATAGTATGTTGTATGATGCTACATAGTTTAAATAGCATCGAGCTTCCGTTATTATACAACATGCAAGAATGCCAAATTTGGTTCAAAATATTTTATTTGGTCAAAAATTGAAAATTTTATATATTCATAAAATTTTAAGAGATTTTAACATGCGAAATATTCCCTAAATTCTTTAAAACTATTTTCTTCTTTGGACCATTATTATCTTCTATATCTGTTGAAATCTCTTTGTTAGTATGCTTGCTGCTCAATTGTGAAGAAACGCCACGTGATTTGAACATGCATGAGACGAAAACCGTGTACAAGTTGTCCGTTTGCTTTATATGCGTCCGAGACAGGAGATCAAAATTAGCCGGCAAACATTTTTTGTGCGCGCTATGTTAATTAAGCAGGATTGATACATCTTTTACACATTATAGAAATTTACTGTTTTAATATATATATATAGTATATACTATATATATATAATATATATATATATATATATATATATATATATATATATATTGTATTATATATTATATATATATATATATAATATATATATATATATATATATATATATATATTTATATACCTATATATACAGGTAATTCAAATACTCAATATCTTGCGCGACAAACTCGGTGATTGTGCTTCCTTATATGAGCAAATCGATTATAAGAACATGTATTGTTAAATAAAGCTATGTTGTGTATGACGCCTTCGTTTCAAAAGTACGGATTGATGATAATGGTTCCACGGTTGATGTTGTTTTGACGCGTCTGTTTGACTTTCGTTAACAGTCGGTTGATTTCTGTATGGGAACACGCTCTTCTCCCATTTCAGTTCGCCGCACCGTATACACAATTATCTACATGATTCGGTTAAACTCGGGTAAGGTAGTACTGTAGTGTCCATTCGTAATCGATGAGCTACACTGTACTTGAATCAACCGATGAATTGGGCAAGAGGTAAAGGTATTGCCACATGTTTCGAAGACGTCTAAGCGTACTCACACCAAATGTAATCCGACACGCCACAAACACATTAAAATTAGTAACCTCGACAATCTCTCTCTCAAATAAGGTTTACTTACATGCGACCCGGCGATATATTAGTTCAACACGAACGAGCACCTTCCAATACAATTCGTCTCCGATTAACTTTGTGAAAACTCGAAGGCGGTCGACACAACAGTCTTTATTGTAAACAAATAAATTCTCCCTTATCTGATTAGCTCTTAATCAGCCCTGCCGAAGTTTGTTCAGCAATGAGAGGTTTTGAATCATCTTTGATACATACATAATTCATTATTAATAATTAATAATTATATATAATATATATATAATAAATTATATATAATATTTTAATTAAAATAATAATTAATAGCAAATAATTGCTAATTTAATAAATAAATTAACCTATCCCATCCTAAAAAGTTTGTTATCATTTTAGAAGCATATAATAATTAAATAATTAATAAAATAAATAAATATAAAAATATAATTAAATATATATATAATTCCCATAATTTCTTAGCCAACGGTACATTATACAAATAATTATTTTTAGTAAAACGAAATTTTTATAAATTTGGTCCAAATTTGCTTCCCTAAAACAATTAAAAATATTCCAGACTTCTTCATCTTTTGAACATACTTCAGGGAGTTGCCTAAAAAACTTGTTCCACAATAATAAATTAATAAATAAAATAAATTTAATAAAATATAAAATATAACATATAATAAAAATAAAGTAGTGGATAGATTCATTAAGTTTATATAAAATAAAATAAAAATAAATAAACTAATAATAAAAAAATATAAATATTCAATATTATAATGGAACTGGAAGATATAACAAATTTAAAATATATACTAAAGAAATTAAATTATATAAATTATAACCATGGCTGGAGTTCCGATAATTCCATTCCCAAGCCCTCGATCTCAGTGAGAGTTTATAACATCCATAACACCAAAACATCAATGATTTGGTTCTTTTCAAGGCACCACCAAAAGGTCAATGGTTCCTTTTCACTTCGATATATCCATCTCTACCTACACCAATCACCTTCCATAACTTATTTTGAATAATAACTGTTGAGTTTAAAGAAAGAGATATTAACTTTACACATACAATTATCTTCTACTTCCTATCAACTCAAATGAAAATCAATCACTCTTCCTACCTCAATATCTCATATTTATGTTTCTTCCCGACACTCCCTAAAGAATACCAAATAAATCTCTAATATTATAAACGACTTACTAACTTTTCTTTTTGATATTACACACAGATCTCTACAAACCATATGTAGGTTCTATCCCAATACAATCAATTCTAAGTGTACCCTTTTATCTATACATCACAACTTAAAAACCTATAAGACGCGACCTCATTCATAGTAATATATGACCAAGTGTGAGTAAGACACCTCCATATACAAAAAAATTACTCCAACTCTAGATGGCCACTATAATGTACATCAACTCACAATACCATAGACCTATACCAACTTAAATACTATAACATCTATGAGAATTCTAGCCTCTACACAACAAACAAAATCTTACCATAAGCTCTGTACAACAGTCCTCATCAGATTACAAACTCCTCCTCTCTCCTACCTCTCATCCTTTCCACACCAGCCACCATACAACAAATCTACAGTCTAACCCAAAGCATTATAATTTATCTCTCACGCTTATGCAACGTTTCTATCTATATTAGTGCACAAGGCGAGAAAGATGAAAATGAAGATCCCGTGACTGCGAGCTAAAGATACGATCAATCACCGCTGACTCTCCTCTTCTCCTCGAAGCATGATTTATTCTCTGACATTCCATGTACCCATATGATTCAGTCAACATTTTCTCCGGGAGAGTGAGAGAATGGTCGCATTTGAGACGGCTGGATCACGACCTCGGAAGGCAATGAGTTATTAGCGTTCCTAAGCAAAAGAATAAGGTAGTGACGTGGTCAACCAACCCAACTACCACTGTGCCTTTAGTCGCCTTCTACGACAACGCAGGAAAACATACGCTATGAGGGCACATTCTTTCTCCACCACACATAGGGATATTTAAGGGATTAGGGTGTCTGTAAGATGTTGTTCTAGAAGGAAAGAGAATGTCGATATAAGTATGTGGTATATGGTATGTGGAAAAAAGGTGGTGGTCTGATAACAATGTTGTCTGCGAGGATGATGATGTGGATATCAACAAACTCGGGATCAAATATGCACCCCGAATCAGGAGATCTCGAGTTCTTAGGAAGGGAACACTACAGCACGACCATAACCAAGAAAATAGTTAATTTCAATTTTAATGTTTCAATTTCATCTCTGCGAGTGCTCTTCTTCTCTACCTCATATAGGTAAGGCTGGCGGCTTTGCTCTTCGAGTTTTGCTATACATTAGAAGTTATGCGATAGTCTGCTACTTTTTCGTAGGTTACCATTGGCATGTCTGTTGCAGCACCGATAGGGGAGAAGAGAGGTTTGTGAAGAGACTAGAGATAATAGTAATAGATAGTAATAGACGAGATGAGAAGAGTAAGATATGTAGATTATAGAAGAATGATATAGTAAGAGTAAGATAGATAGAGTACGATAAAAAGACACAGAATGATAGAAGATATAGAAAATGAAAGGAAGAATTGAAGAGTAAAAAGAGAGAGAGAGATATATGATATATATATAAGATGAATAGAGTGGGGAGTTATAATATGAGTAATATATATATATACGAGTGAGTATGAAGAGAGATAGAGATACGAGAGAGAGAGGAGAGAGAGAGAGATTAGAGAGAGATAGTATTGTAGAGATGAATGATATGAAGATTGGAAAGAGTTTCTGCCTACTGTTTGACAATCGTCTCGGAACATGTATGTCCCCCTTTCAATCCCAAGTTCACTCCATGGTCAAGTCCCCGGAGGCTTGTATGGAGCGACTCGTGCGCATCCGCTGCATATCATTGTCAAGTCAATGATCCGTTGAATTTTCTATCAACGAATCGAAATTTGAGTTTGAGACGAAATCGGCTTTCATGGGCTCACTTGCCATTTAGCTAATCATTATTTTTTAAGTGTCATTTATGGATAATGCTCCAAATAGGTTTATACATGAATATCTATCAATGTTTAAGAGAGTTATTAATATTCGAAATTTTTATTTAAATACATGGTAAATACTCCTAAACCTCTGACATTTTATTATATATAAAAATATACTATCACTGTATTATATATATATATATATATATATATATATATATATATATATATATATATATATATACAAATATACTATTATATAATATATATTTATTTATATATTTAATATTATATATATATATATATATTATTATATATATATACTATATATATATATATATATATTTTTATACAGGGGCGACTCCTATGCACTCGTGGTCTACTCGTGGCCTCAGCACGATTGAACAATTATAAAGAAACCGATCTATTTTTTTACAATTTAAATTTTCGTGATGTTTTACGTTAAACATATTCTCTTTTATAAATATATTTTTAATAGTGAAACTTGGTCAAATAAATGAAATTATTATGCAAAATTAAAACGAAAAATAAAGGTAAGAATAACCGCAATTTAAAATTTAAACGCTTAATTGTTAACCCTTAATTAAAAATGGCTCAAGGCTCAGTCAGCCCATAATCGGCATGGCGGAGACGTACATAATCTGTGGTAAATTTATAGATGATTTTTAAATAATTAAAGTTTAAATATTATTCCTGGTGAAAATATTAACTACAGAAAACCGTCTAGAAAAAGAAAACGGTTTAGAAGGAAGAACTATGTTAGTTAATATATAAATATATATAATTTATAATTTATTATACTAATAATATATATATATATATATAACTAATATATAATATATATATTTATAATATATATTATAATAATAATATAATATTAATATATTATATTAATTATTATTAATTAAATTATATATAATTAATTATATATATTAAGTTTTTGTCATTAAGATATTATATATATATATATATATATATATTTTTTTTTTTTTTTTTTTTTTATTTATTATTAATCTAATTATATAATATACTAACACTCACGGGCCAATGCTACCTTATTTCATAACTTTTATAGAGTAGTGGGGACAATAATATAAAATAATAATATTAAATAAATTAATAATATAATTAAATTAAATAATAAAATAAAAAATATATTAACATTAAGAAAAACATTTAAAATATTATAAATTTGGAACAAAAGGAAACCCACCCCTGTCCCTTTGCCTTAACGCAATCCCTCAGCGTTGAGGCGCAGACGCGGGATAATTTTAAATTAATATAGAGGAATGATATTGTAATAATTAAGCTGAGGTGAAAATAATATAAAGAAGGCATAGGTGATATTGATCCACAAAACAGTTAATGTGCGCCTGGATAAAGAAGGAATATCATATATACGTTATTACCTACTCACCAATACGTATAGTGATTCTCTTGATGTCTATTTCACATTATAAATTCCACGAACTCTAAATATTTTACAAATAGAGACAATTGGACTCACTCATCTTATGTATATACGTAGGGGCGTCATACGCAATGGTGATGAGAGGAATTGCGTAAGAGGTCTAAATTCTCACTCTCATAGAGCATAACCTGGCTCGTGTATATGTTATATATCAAATACCTCTATATTATAGTGCAAAATGAAGATATATATAGTGAGGCTTATTCCGACGATCAAA
This sequence comes from Trachelipus rathkii, assembly GCA_015478945.1. Classification (NCBI taxonomy): domain Eukaryota; kingdom Metazoa; phylum Arthropoda; class Malacostraca; order Isopoda; family Trachelipodidae; genus Trachelipus; species Trachelipus rathkii. Next base: position 10,214 of record JABUQX010119868.1, on the reverse strand, counting down.
ACGAAGAGGGGATCGAACTTTCCTCTATAAGGGATTTTTTAGAAATGCATTCGGTCCAGTTTTATTATAAAGCCTCTACTTTAGCCTTAGCTTCAACTCTTAACCTCATAAAATAAAGTGTATTGGGTTGGAATATCCGAGAACCAAACCCCATAAATGTTAGGGTATAACAAGTAATATAATTCCTCAATACAGGGGTAGCGAATAAAGTAAT
>JABUQX010119868.1:0-5000 GCA_015478945.1 Trachelipus rathkii | reverse complement strand
CTAATATATATATATATATATATATATATAATATATATATATATATATATATATCAGTATATATATATATTAATATATATACTATATATATATATTTATATATATACAGGGTGATTTAACTACTCTAGCGCCCATGGGCCCAAAAAAATTTTACGCCCCTATATATAATATATATATATATATATATATATATATATTATATACTATATATATACTATATATATATATATATATATATATATATAGTATTATAATATAATAATATATATATATATATATATATATATATAATATTATATATAATATATATATATATATATATTATATATAATATATAATAATATATTTAATATAATATATATTTATTTTTTAATAATTAAAATATACTATTATATATATATATATTATATAATATATATTTAATATATATATATATATATATTATATATATGGTAAAATTTAATTGATTCTAATTTTACAGGTTTTCGTCTTGCCTTATTTCGTTTAGCAAATTTGTCTCAATAATATCTTTCGTAATATCTAATTTTACTAGGTGAAATCATTTTCAATAAACAAGTTACAGCAAGATAGAAATCTAAAACGCTTTGTTGGGACTGGTACGGAACGTAAATAAATTTTTAAAGTCTTCATAAGTGTGGTATATGAGAAATGATCTTTTTCAGTGATATACTGTATCAGTGTTTGTCGCAGAGTTTACATAAAAATATATTTTTAATAAAGCATAATTCAGATTAATTGATATATTATTATCATTGAAGAGACTTATTTGTTAAATATTATAAATTATTTGTTTAATTTGGGACCAGGTTTGACTGCTCTCAATTACCTTCTTCTAAAAGACAATACAATTTTAAATGGAATGTTCATTTCTGACTCCAAAATCTTTCTAAGTCTCGGTTAAATCTGAATAGATTTTTTTTAAAATAAAAATAGTTGATTTATGAATGTCGTCTGGGTTGGTTTCGGGTTGAGATTTGATAAGAATAAAAACTTTTGCTGAAAATTTCCGCTGGTATGCACAAAACTTTTTTTAAAATTCGCATTAATACCTATTTAAATTTCTGTTGACAGATTTTATCTAATATAGTAATTGAAGGGCAATTGCTTGAAGAATGCATATCTGATATTAATTTTCTTACTTTTCTCAGATCTAATTAAGTGCCTCTAAAGAGGTGTCCCATATCAATTGATGTCTTTTTGTGTAAGATTTTCAATTTTTCATTTTGGCACAATTTGTCGTAGGGGTTTCATTAATGAGGGCTAATTTTATTTTAACTAAGTACACAGCGCGGAGTTAAGAGCCAAATTAGGATAAGCAAAGTGGCCACATCCATATCTTTCAGATTGCAATTTTTTATTTACCGAATCAAATCTTTTAAGTATTTGGTTCCCATTTTACAGACATAAAGAGTAATATTTCATAGGAACTCAATATTTTCCAAAATTCCCTTTGCCTTATCTTCCCTGGGCTGAATGGACTGGTCTCTCATTTTTTATCTTCAGATATAGAGTTTAAAGCCTTAAAAATAGCTTCCAAACCTTTGATGTGGTAGGACTTTTACAAGGCTTTTCTGCTACGCGAGAGAGGAGAACCTACTGAGCAACAACTAATGTCCAACTAATAGTGTTGATAATGACAGTATATTCTTTTGAAGAAAGCGTTCTAAGATACCCCAATCGATAGTCGTAGAGCCCGAGAAAAATTATAAAGATCTCTGAAGCAAAGCAAAAAAAGAAACCGTCTGTTTACAACAACATGTGGCAGAGTTAGATCCCACTAAATTAAGGGAATGAGCTGAACATGGTTTTAAATATGCTAAATGGGTTGACCTCTTTAATTCTTTTTTGGCAGATCAGGACATTTTCCCAATTTTTTAGGCGCATTTTCATACGTTTGACCCCGACAACTGCTTTTTTGTCTAATTCATTTGCTTTGAAAAACTCATCACTGTTTCCGCTAGTTCTTTTTTCCTCCGGGCTGAGGCCAATTTTTCATAAATCCTAAAAAGGGTTTGATTTTTGCGGCGTACCTTCTTTGATAACATATCTGATGATAAAGCTCAGCTGATCTTTATGAGTAATGTCTGGAGTGGAATCAACAATAATAGAAAAATACTTACTTTCCTGAATTTCTTTCACTATTTCTCAATGATATACCTTTCAAGCCATAATTTGGATAAGTTCTTCTTAAAGTGTTATGTGATAAATAAGAAGTGTTCTTCCTTTGCCAGAATTTTGACATTGAGATAGGTGATTTTTTGTAAAAAGGGTCAAATTCTGAAATAAGTTCCAGACACATCATAAAATTTTCATTTCGAGAACAGAGCCAGCTATTTCATCATCGCCTCGGAATGGTAACCGCCGTGAGGAAAGTTTTTTAATAACAGCAATATCTCTTTGTAGTACATTTCTCCAGTATCTTTTACTTCTTCTTGTTATAATTGAGAGAGCAGCTGCAATTATCATCTCCACATAATGAATTTACTTTAGTCCTCAGCTAATAATAATCAATACACAGTCATCACGATGTGAGTGACTTAGAAAACGAAATTTATCTAATGTTCAGTCAATCTTGCATTGTCATGCTTTCCAATCGTATATAATCCTTCTAATGTTTCAAACTCAATGAGATACTAAACACACCGCCTATCTCAAAATTTAGTTTTTTACACGGACCATATTCATAAATAAAGACGTGCAATCTCTACCTTGTAAATTCCGATTAGAAATACACTAAATAGGTCGCAAAAGATTTGCACATCTCCATTCAAAAGTGGTTCGTTCAAACAAGAGATTTTTTTTAGAATCTAACTTTTATCTGTAATAAATTCTAACTTCTTTTAGATAATTATAAAAAAAATATTCAGTATCGCTCATGAAATCTTGTTTTAAGTTAATTAAATCCTCATTTTTATTGCCAAAAGTAGTCTCGACCGTAGGCTTTTCATAACTTTAGAAGGCCTTCCCCTATATGTAAAGAGTGGTGATTCATCGCTAAAAGTGGTATAAGGATTTCTATTGTCTTGTGACATTCTGAAATTCTTCACCTGAATCACTTTTACTTCTCAGCCTAACTGAAAGATAAACGTTAAAGAAAGTCGACACATGCATAAAATAAATTGTTTCAACTCACTTATAAATCCCGTGTATATACAGTTAAATCATTCTCGAATGGACTTTTGAAATTACTTCAGATTCATTCCGCTCGTATACTCACGGACAGATTCATTTGTGCTTTGTGATAAGATTATGAGATCTTACCTCTTGGGCGTTATTGTGTATGATAGCACTTTTGCACTTTTTCCATACTGTTCTCCTTTCTCAAAAAGTTGCCAGATAATATTTCTGAAAACGTTGCAGGGCAAGAGCGGTACTCTCATATTGTAATGATATTTATTTTGTATAGGTATGATATAGTATATAAATAGTTATAGTACTATATAGGCTTAGTCTTTTGATATTGATTTAGTTATTGGTATTATTTATGCCCTAATGATATAATAAATTTATTATATATGTACTATAAGTTACGATATTCACTAGTACTCTCTATATGTATTATATTATATATATTTGATTATTATCAGTTTATGTGAGGATTATTAAGAAAATAAAGTATATATAAAGCCATTTCCTTTAAAAAGAAATAAAACAATTATTTAAATAAAATCTGAAAGTTGTAGAACACGCATGCGTTAGATTAGTCCAATATAAGTATTAGTTTATGAGGTAATGTGTAATACGGGTTTAATAAGATTATTATAGATAGTAACTATTAAGATAGGTATATATATTATAATATTATTATGAGGATAATTTTTTCTTAGACTTTATTTATATATATATTGTAGTGTCCACAACATTATTTTATATATATTTTTTATTATATAAAAGTTAACTCATGAGTAGTAGTTATTTAAACACTAAGCACCTAACTAGTTTTAAGTTTGAAATTATTTAACTTATTAGATAGGAAGTGAATATACAACTACTTTATGTGAATAATTTGTAAAATTTTTTTTCTACTATAGTGATTCACTAAAAAATATTTGTTACAACATTATTAAGTTGTTTAATAAAAATGATACTGTACCGGCCTCCGCGATCCAGTGGGCGAGTGTTTTTAACCGACACACTCTCAGTAATAATTGTCTCTCTCCGCACCCTTTGGGCACTGGTTCGTTCACCAAAGTGAGCGAACCATTATGAACGTTCAGCAGCCTTGTTCGATGTCTTTATATATATTTAACATTTACGGTTTTTTAGTGTGCGGTGTAAATAATTTTAACCTGTTTATTTTATGTCTTAGTATTTCTCTTGATTTGTTGTTTATTTGTAGTTTTTGAATGTAGGTTGTGTTTGTTGAGCGTATATATGGGTTGTAAATGTATATCAAGATTTTAGTGACGCAGGCGCGTAGTTGATAGTACTCTCTACATATAGAAACTTTACTAAACATCCGCGGCCTAAACTCTAATCTGCATCCGTGGTATATATAATACTCACACTATTCGTAACTACTATAACCTAACCTTTTTATTCTCTGTATCTTGAACTCAATAAGATGGCTAAGAATATCATCCTCATAACTCTAGTTATTTTATGTATATCATTTACCCATACTTATATAACTTATTTTATCTATTTATAAATTTCTGTCTTAATAAGGTGGAAGTATGTGACTCATATTAGTTCAAACATTAAACTAACTCCTGCTTAGTATATTAACCACGTCTTGGAGTAAAGAATCTCGAATTTTTCGTCTATACTAACTATGCTTCGATAAATTTCTAGATATTGGGAATCATTAAAATATACTATTATAATCTTTATCACATATTCTAATCATATTACTAATAAATTTTGGTGACTTCTGCTACTTTCTAATAATAATCATAACAGTAATAATAATAACATGTCAATCTTTTATAATAATAATTTGAATAATATAACTAATTAACATCTCTCTCTTTTTTCTC
>JABUQX010119867.1:0-18283 GCA_015478945.1 Trachelipus rathkii | reverse complement strand
TGAAATATATTTTGTAATTAATTATTATATTGCAATTAATACTTTTATTATTTTTAATAAAAATATGAATTGTAATATTGGAGAAATTTGATGTGTTTTTATTTGTTATAATATTATTATATATTGTAAAACAACTAATTGATTTTTAATTACAGCTTAATGATTTTTTAAAATTACATGTAACTTATGTAGTATTTCCATTTTCTTTATTTTAGGAATTATATGTAACTGATTTCGTATTTCCCATTTTTCTTTATTTTAGGTTTTTTCGGATACAGTTTAGGAACTGTATTTTTTTGGAGTAGTCTTTCAGACTATTTTGTTTAGCTCTGTTTGGATGTAAAATAAAAACTCTTTACGAATTGGTGCGTTTATTAAAACTCCTCCATTGTGGCCAATTGAGAGAGAAGAATCTCGAATAATTAGAGGACCACAATTGGCTTCGCTTGCGTCGGATATTGGAAGGTGTAATCTTCTCATCATTCAAAGTGGTTACTGTGTCTTGGATGAGAGATTCGCTTCTTGCACGAACCTATGGAAATCTTTTGAGTCTACAAGTGCCCACTGTTTTACCAATTCCTTGAGGGTGACTTCTTTGTCACCAACAGATGATTCCGAATCAAAAACCTTTGCCAAGCTGTTAAAGGTGGAAAATCCATTAGAAGTACTGTAAGTACAGAAATTAATTTTCACACACAAAACAAATTTCACACTAAAGTATAAATTAGATAGGAAATTGTGCAAATGTGACATGCAATATACTAACGCCTGTGGGCTTTAATATATATAGTATGTTCCATATTTTGCAAATTTCAACCAACACAAAAGGTGTTAAAATTTAAAGAAAACAAGTGTTATTGTTTTCCAAAAAATTACAAAACAAATTTTTACAAATGGGTGACAGGAAAAATTCCCCATAATAGCTATTAGAAAAGAGCTACTTAATATAATGTGTGAAAAGTGTGAAAATAAAAAATCTTAGAGACATTTTTTTTTTTAATATATAAAGAATATATTAAATTAAATTTTGATTAATGACATTATTGTCTTTATTTTGTATGGTTTTTTTTTTTTTGTTTTTTTTTTAAAGGCAAAATTACTAGAAAAATAATACAAAAAATTGTTTAATTGCATTTTTTCTTGTATATGGTTCCTGAAGGAAGTTTTTTTAAGATATATATAGAAAAATTATGCAATTGACACCTGTAAATTAACTAATTAGGACTTGACTAATTAATTTTTTTTAATTTGACTATTGTAATTTCATATTTAAATGTTCAATCAGGTTTAGTGAAAACCGTTTTTCTTAATTATAATTAGTAAAGTAATTAGAGCTAGTAGAAGATTACTAAAGAGCAAAAACAGCAACAGTATACAATACGACAAGTCTTGAAAGATGTTATGTCAAAATATGTGTGTGCATGAATTGGTTATCTTCATTCAATAATATATGAATGAGACAAGAGTAAGGAGTATTCGGAGGGAAGGGAAAAAATCGGCATTGATATTGGAGTATCCGGAGGGAAGGGAGATTGTCATTGAGTGGGAGAATCGAATTCAGGGGAAAGAGAAATTGCCTCCAAGAGTGAGGGATTGAAATCTTTGGCCCAATTGACCCCTCATTTCTCCTCCAGTTCTTCCCCCATTCCTTTTCCCTTTTCCGCGCTATTCTCTTGACATAAACAACACACACACACATCGTTTTATATATATATATATATATATATATATATCGTTTTCGTTTTTATTAATAATAAATTTATTAATTACTTTTTCATTATAATTATTTACTAATTATATTTGTCGTAGCCCCGCGAATATTTTCAGATGGTACAAATATATAATATATATATTATATATATATATATATATATATATATATATATATATATATATATATATATATATATATATATATATCTTTTTTTTTTTTATAATAATAAATTTATTTATTATTTTTTTTTTATTTTTTTTATTTTCTAATATTACTAGTCGTTAGCCCCGCGAAATATTTTCAGGTGGTAAAAAACCGATTTTTTTTGTTTTTTAACCCGTTTTTTTTAAACCCGGTTTTTTTTAGTGAAGGCTTAAGAAGCCAAGTGTTTTTTTTTCTTTTTTTGAGTGAATTAAAAAATAAGTTTTTTTTTCAATTATCAGAAATCCGTAACTTAGCGAAAAGTTAATTAATAATTACCAAAGTGAGGTAAAACCTTTTGGGTTAGACCCCAGACCACCCAGTAAGGGTCACTAGGACCAAAGGTCACCAAAGGTCACCAAAGGTCACCAAAGGTCACCAAAGGTCACCAAAGGTCACCAAAGGTCACGAAAGGTCAAATTGCCCAAATTGACCCAAAATACAGAAAATTATGTTATTTTTGATCTAAAATATCATAGAAATTGTTTTCTTTGACCTAAAAAAATAACAGAATTGATACATTTAGATAGAGAAAAATTTGAAATTTATTTTATTCCTTTAAAATCACTTTTAAAATTAATTAAACCACAAAACAGAAGTTATAAAAAACCACAAATTATAACAGAATAAATTTGTTGGTATTATATAAATTGATTGATTCAAACTTAGAAAATAATTTTAATAGAAGAAGCATAGAAACAACTTTGAAGCAACTTTTTGAAGAATTTTTGAAGAACTTTGGAAGAAAGTAAGAAACAAATTAACTTTGGACCCAAGAAGAACAATAAGTTGAACCTTTAACATTTTAAGAACACACCCGACTAGAAAAAGGGGATGTTGTTTCTTAATTAATTAAATTACAGAGAATTAATTAAATATAATTATCAATAGACCTTTGATATTTTTTAAAATTAATTTTTGAAAGAAAAATTATTTTTATTTTGAAAATAGAACCTTTGATATTTTTTAAATAATTTTGAAAGAAAATCTATTTTTATTTTTTGAAAAATAAAATTTTGATATTTTTTTTAAAATAATTTTGAAGAAAATTATTTTTATTTTGAACTTGAAACAATTTTGACAAGAATATTATTTTTTCCACTTTTTGTTCCGTTATTAATAAAAATTGAAAAAAGTAATTTTTACTTTGATGCAACTTTTAAATTTTTAAATATGCTGAAAGAAAATTATTTATAACTTCAAATATATAATAAAAAAGTGATAAATTTTAATTTAAAATATAATGTTGAATTAATTTCAAACATTAATTAATAATTAAAATCAAAATAAAATAATTTTAATTATTTAATTAAAAGTTAATACTAATATAAACTCTTTTGTTTGAGTTTTAAATAGACACTTTACATCATTTCTTTGAACATAGAAAAATTTTTGAAAATACTTTTTGAATAACAGTTTGAATATTTTTGAACAACTTTGCAACAAAAAATATTTTTGAAAACTTTGAAAAATATTTTTGAGACTTTAGTTTTTTTTTATTTTTTAGAAACAGTTTGAAAATTAGTTTTTTTTTTGAAACACTATAGTGTTGTGTTTTTGTTTTGATTTTGATTTAAGTTGAATTTATCCTAAAGTTTAATCATGCGCTATTTTGAACCAATAGTTCTTTACAGTGCTTCATTATTATCAACAATTGTTTATCATTCTCTGCTACCTGGTTCAGAAGGGCTATAGCCGGACCAGTTGACCCTAATGGAGCCTCAGGAGGAGCTGAAAGGGGATAATAAAGACTTAGAAAATAATGATTCAAACAGAGAACAAGCGATTGAGGGACATGGATGATACAATACAACGAAGACAAACAGAAGATGTTATAAAGAAGAAGAACATTGATGTAACAGAAGTAAAGACTACTGACGGACAGAAAACAGAAGAGAACAAAGGAGCAAAGCCCAAGATAAGGGAACCCACACAAAAGGATATGGGACTTCCTCCAGTATATCTACCTCCTTCTAACATTGATACAATGTCGTTAAACCCAAATCAGAGAACAGCTTGGGACTGGCATCAACCAGGAAATACAGGAAAAATACAAGCAAGAATACCTTAAGGTGTCCCAAAAGACGGAAATGTTTTGGACAATACTTTTAATATACATTTAAATGCAGGGGCCACTCCCCCTTCAAATAGAAAGAAAACTTATCCTTCCTGGAATGGCCAAACAGAAATATTTAACAATAGAAGTGAGTTTAGTGGAGCTTGGGGACAGAGCCAAGCAAGTGATACTTTATATGGAGGACAACCTCAGAATCCGTGGGGACCAGCCCAAAATACTTTAAATAATCCTTTAAATATGCAGCCACCTTACACAGGCTGGCAACAACCCCTTCCTACAATGCAACCTGGATACAATCCATACCCTTATGGACCCCCTTATGGAGGATATTATCCAAACGCTGCGTATGCCCCTCCACTTCCAGAATTGCCTAAAGAATTAAAATTGTATGGAAGAAACACCAAGACCCAAGTTTGGGTAGGCATTAAATTTGAGGATTACCTTTCAACGTTGCAAGAGAAGATACGCACGTTAGGTCTAATAACTGAAAGACAGAAAATAGACTATGCCAAGACTACAATCTCTTCTGATTTCACATCAGAGGCCCGCCAGTACATTCTCAAAGATAATAGCTTCTCGAGGTGTAAGACCCTAGAAGACTTCTTGATTCAACTGAAGATTTTTCTCAAACCAGAAAAAACCGAGACAATCTTCTGTTTATTGAAACAGTTCATGAAATTTCAAAGGAGACCACATGTAACTCTTACTGAATTCATGTTGGACTTGAAGAATCTCCTTTGGGAATATCAGAAAAAACTCATAGATATTGAGACTTCCTTTGGATTTACTTCTCAACAGATAAACATCTTAATTATGACTAAGATTTTTAGCAGAGTATTGGCACAAAGAAGAAACTCAGAGATCATAGAGACACTTAGAAGAAAAAGTCTGTAAAAGTCGCTTTAATCCAGGACTTGAGTTTTTGCGTAGAGAAATTTTGGAGAGAAGAGAGAGAAACTCAGCCAGGATAGGAAGAAGGAGTCTTGTTCCCAGGACTAACCAAGAGCTGACACCAAGGAGTTAGAGCAGGATAATACAGCTAGAGTGTTCCTATACAGAGCAACAATGCAATCATTAATAGTGGAAGTTTAGAAAAGAAAGAACACATACAAACCCTTCCATGAGTAACAGAACCATGGAATCGGGGTAAAAAAACAGAATGATCCTTCTAACTTTTCAAGAAAAAAAAAGAAACAAGCCCTTCGCCAATATTATAAGACCTAATAAGGAGGAGTAGTTAAGAAACTCTCCAGTAAGGAAATAAAGTCCATGGACTATTGCCTAAAATGTGAATCTTTAGGTCATCATTCTAGAAACTGTGGTTGGAATACCACATACTGCAGAGTATGTAGAAAGTTCCATGCCCGGGGTTCAACGTCTAATTGCAGGAATGCCCCTGTGTGGATACCTAATGAAAATGAAAATAATATGGTAATACCATATAATAACCCCACTGATTTTGATAATGGGGTCAAAGCTCGAAGAAGAGTCGAGATTAAAATTGATTCAAATACTAGAAAGTCAAACTCTTACTCTAAGAATGAGCGTAGCCATCAAGGTAAGAGTCCTAAGAAAACAACAAGACAGAGTTCACCTGATTTCTAATCATCCAAAGCGGATCCAGAACCATGAAGAAAATCGGACGCTGAAGATGAGACAGGAAGGACACGACGAACAGTTCTTTTCAACCGATCTCTCCGACAGAGAACAAAATTTTGATTTCCAGGAAAAAGATTTGAAATTGAAAGGAGGATGAGAAATGGTAAATAGAAACAGTAATTACAAGAAAAATACTTTCAGCTAAAAGAAGAAGAGGTGTTATAGTAGTAAACCTCCTTCTAGACTTTTGTGTGTAGGGAATTTAGACCCCCAAAATTGATGTCATTTATTTTTGTCAATATTTTTTGACTCACAACAAAAGGTCAGAAACGAGGTTGAAGTTCATAGCCTACTAGATTTAGGGAGCACAACCTGTTTGATATTCGTTGGATAGATTAAGGAAATAGGGAAAGATGAAGGAAGATTTTAAACTGTCTCTTAAAGAAGCTAGTATTATAGTTCAAGGGATTGGAACTCAGATGATCCACCCCATAGGAGAAGTTGATCTACTTCTAAGGCTACACCAACAGTATTACCCAGTTACCTTTTTAGTGTGTAAGACTGGAAGCACTGGAGCTTGGAATGGAATTTTATTAGGTACAAGTCTTTTAGCTACTCTACCTATAACAATAGACCTTTCTTCATCGCATTTAAATCTTAAAGAAGAGGATAACGAAATAAAAGTTAAAATCTTTGCCAAGTTAGGAAGCTTTTTTCTCATGAATCAAGAGGAAAAGATAACTAAGAAAGATAGAATGATTATAAATCATAGAAAAGGATTTCCATAGATAATTTTCCAATAGGAATAATAAGTTTAAATTAAACAATTACAGTGATAACTGTAAACCAGTAATTAATAGAGGCTCAAGTGAAAAGCCTACACAGAGATTAATTAATAAAGGCTCCATTATTGAAAAGCCTACACAGAGATTAATTAATAAAGGCTCCATTATTGAAAAGCCTACACAGAGATTAATTAATAAAGGCTCCATTCTGGAAAAGCCTACAAAGAGAATAATTAATAAAGGTTCATTGAAGAAGCCTACAAAATAGAATAAATAAAAATTCTGTTGTTCTTCAAGAGAACAAAGAAAAATCACAACTTCCTCCAGTAAAGGAAGGAACCTTTAATAGCAGACGGAAGAAATAGAAAGTTTCACATTGCTATTAACTAGACAAGAAACAATGCACCTGCTCATCTTATGGGTATTGAAAGTCAGACCTGAGAGTAAAGAAGATTTGAGACTGGAAAAGAAGTGTTTGTTAACACCTGCTTTTTCCTTAGGGCCATTATATTTTGCAAAAACTCTGTATGCCCAGTTAAAAACAATGACATGTTTAATTTTGAGTTGTATATATCTAAGTGACAAAAACCTTTATTTAAGAAGAAATAAAAACATAGGTAAATGCATCCGATTTTGGAACTTATTGAAGAAGAAAATTTTGAAAATTTAAAAAACTGCTATTGCTACAGAGAATAAGCAGTTAGGATCTACTTATATAGTAACCTGCTCAGAAAATTTATCAGATAAACAATTGAAGAATGCATACAGAGAGATTATTACAGATAATTTAAGTAAAGAAGAAGCAGATGTTTCTATTTTACAGAAACCTGAGCATTTAGAAGAACTTCTTGATTTGTTAATGGAATACAAGGACGTTATTGCTCTAGATGATGATGCAGTTCCTGTGTGTCCCATACAGAAGTTTGAAATAGAACTTACTCCAGATGCTCCAAAGATTATTTTTAGAAAACAGTATCGTCTCCCACATCGCTACCTGGAAGACATAGATAATTTTACAGATGCAGCTTTAAAGAAAGGATATATTAAAGCTTGCTATTCGCCACATAGTTCACCTCTACTGGTGGTGGCCAAAAAGAACTCTAACAAACCAAGAGTCTGTATAGACTATAGGCATCTGTATTTAAACTCTTTCAGCGTCCCAGATGTGTACCCATTGCCCTCGATTGACGAGATATTTTCGTCCCTGGGAGGTAGTACAATTTTTACTAGCTGTGACTTGATCGATGCTTATCATTCCCTCGAAGTCGAGGAAGAAACACAGAAATTAATGGCTTTCCGTACAAGGAAAGGATTATTCTGCCCAACCAGATTATTATTTGGGCACCGCAATGCCCCAAGTACCTATGCTAGGACAATGCAAGTCGCGTTGAACCATTTATTAGGACCTATTGCCCAAGTGTATTTAGATGATGTCTTAATCATGGGTAAAAATAAGGCAGAACATTTTGAAAACTTAAAGAAAGTTTTTACTGCGTTTAGAGAAAATAAATTGAGAGTTAAATTGACTAAATGTCATTTTCTCCAAACTTCGGTTTGTAACTTAGGATCTTTAAAAATAGGAAGAGCACGGAATTTCACCAGATCCAGCGAAGATAGAATCGATGAAGAGTTTTGTCCCTCCAACAAGGTGTTAAAGAAACCCAATCTTTATTAGGATTTTTCTCGTATTTTCGTTAATTAGTGACTTTGCACTAATTGCGAAACCATTATATAACTTAATAAAAAGAATATTAAGTTTGAGTGAAGAAGAACACCAAAAAAGCATTTTGAAACTTCTTTAAAGGAGAAATGTTGTTCAACCTCAGTTACTTTCCCACGATTATTCCAAGCCATTTTTTATAGGTACAGACGCCTGCGACTATGGAATAGGGGGAGTTCTTTATCAATTGTCAGATGACGGCAAGGAAAAACCGTTATCTTTTGTTTCAAGAGTGTTAAGAGGCAGTGAACTAAACTATGATATTATAGAAAAGGAATGTTTAGCTGTTGTCTTTTCACTACAGAAGTTTAAAAATACGGTGTTTGGTTACCCCATCACTATATTAACTGACAACCAACCTCTTTGCTTTATATTTCGCAACAAACAACAAACGGGACGCCTAGCCCGTTGGAATTTATTTGTTAATAGTTTTTCACCAACTATAAAGTATAAGACAGGAAAGACTAATATACCGCCAGATTATTTGAGTAGGCATCCAGCAAAAGCTCCAAATGTTTATTTCTTTAAAGGAGAAAAGAAACCGATGCTACCAAGAAAAGATTTTATTTTAACGAAAGAAACTTTTAATAGGGAACAAGAGAATTGCCCTAGATTAAAAGAATTAGTTAAGTGGGCTAAGGAAAACCCCAAGACTTATCCACACATTTTCCATAAGAAAGTGCTGTACTATGCAACTAGAAAGGAACCTTATGTAATACAAGTACCAGATAGCATGATCTACTCAGTTATAGATCATTGCCATTCTTCACTTGGAAGTGGGCATGGAGGACAGCAAAGGACTGAAAAACGAGTTAGAGAGAGATACGTTTTTCCTCATTTAAGTAAGTTAGTAAAGGAGTACTGTTCTCAGTGCGTGTCTTGTGCTAAGGTTAAAGGTCCTAGACCTCCAAAAGCTGAAATCAACAGATGGCCTCTTCCTTATACTCCGTTTTCTAGAGTACACGTGGATAGTATAGGTAAACTTCCCACATGTTCAATTTCAGGAGCCAAACACATTCTCGTCTTCAGAGATGTTTTGACTAGATACTGCGAATTAGTCGCCTGTAAGACAAGAACGAGCCAAGAATTTGCTCAAGCTTTACAAGAAAGAGTAATATGTCGGCATTCGAGCCCAGAAATTTTAGCCTCGGATAATGCCCCAGAATTTACTTCAGCTGCCTTCAAAGAGTTATGTAAGGCTTGGAGGATAAAAAAGGTTAATATTCTGCCCTACAAACCAAGTCAAAATGGTGTAGTTGAAAGATTGAATGCAGATATTGAAAATTTCCTCCGTCATTTTGTAAAGGACAATCATAGAGATTGGTCAAAATACTTATCTTTTGCTCAAATAGCAATTAATACATCGTATAATAGATCCATTGGATCATCTCCACATTTTGTCCTGCATGGATATTTAAAGAGACTTCCCTATGAGATGCCTGACTATGTCTCTCCATTTACAAATAAATCGGAAAATAGAAAATTCATATCAGATGAGGTAGATGTCGTAGTGGAAAGAATGGAAGCAATAAGAGATTTAGCTAGAGAAAATCTAGAAAAAGAAACAATTAAAGCTATGGAACAGCAACACAAACATGCCACACAAAGAGAATTGAAAGTGGGCGATTATGTTTTTGTAAATGCTGTAAAGAAACCAGAACAGAGTTCTAAATTGAACAAAAGATTTGAAGGTCCTTTTATTGTAAATCAAATAAAGGAGCCAAATAAGCTTATGCTTTCGTGTTTAAATTCAACGAAATTATTTCCGGTTCACCGGGATAATGTAAAGATAATTCCAGTAGAAAAGATTACAGAA
Source organism: Trachelipus rathkii (assembly GCA_015478945.1). Taxonomy (NCBI): domain Eukaryota; kingdom Metazoa; phylum Arthropoda; class Malacostraca; order Isopoda; family Trachelipodidae; genus Trachelipus; species Trachelipus rathkii. Next base: position 8,371 of record JABUQX010119867.1, on the reverse strand, counting down.
TCTCAGCTTTTTCATTTTGATAAGTTGATTGAGATTTGCGAATCCAGATGCTAATCAAGAAACATTGGATTCCCCGAAAATTACAACAGAAAGAACAAGTATGGAACCTGAAGAAGTAGATCGACAATCTCCAACCACTTCTTCGTGGATTCCTCCTAATTTTTATATGAACAAATATGTTTATACCAGAGGATTCAAGCACAAGAAACAAAAGAATCCTGTAGTAAGTTAGAAACACAAACTTCTTGTAATCAAAGAATACCTGATACTCCTCAAGGAAGTAGATTGATGAATTCTACTCCACAAACAAGAACTCAAGTAAGAGGATATAGACCGTCTCTATCACCAATCAGACAAGAGGATTCATATATTTCAGACAGTTCTGAACATGAGGAACAGCCTGTCATTGCAGAAGTACAAGAGGATGCTTTGGTAACACCACTTACAGATGGAACTGTAGGGGAAAATGTGCCAAGTTCTGAAGCACTTCCCAAAGATGATGAGGTAACACCTCCAGAAGAAATTATGGATTTATCAACATCTGAAGTCACAAGAGATGATAGAAAAGAAGATCCGTCGTATAGACCTCACCAGCAATTCAGAGGTCCGAGGGATGTGGAACAAAGAGTTACAAGAAGTCAAACAAGACAAAGAGAGCATGAATCTCTTCAATCTCTACCACCAAGAACGGAAGAAGCAACACAAGAGTCTTCTGAAACAGCAGAATTACAGAGACCTCCAGTTGTTTTGCCATTAGAGATGACTAGAAGAGGAAATAGACTTTACTATTTACCTCCTAAGAGTTAAAATCTCTTAGATTGTATAAAAATTTTTGTAAATAAATATTTTATTTTATTTTATTTGTGTTTATAACCTTTAGGTTTAAGTTGGTATTATGTCATATCACACAATATACACAATTTTACCCTTTTCTATTCTTAATCTTTTAAGTATAAGTTTCCATATTTTTATTATGTCCGTTATACGAATTCGGCATAATTTTTTTTTCGCCCCCAGGGGTCAGTCTTTTTTTTTGAAACTAAAAAAACCCATAAAAAAAAAAAATAGAAAAATTTTATTTTAACGATACGTTTATTCACGTTATCTTTTATTAGTGTTACCTTTTGGTATTATTAATTTAATTTTAAACAGGAAAAAATAAAAATAAAAATCGAAAAAATAGTTCGGTTGAACATTAGAATAATGAAAATTATTATCATTTTTTTATTAATATTAAGAATTTATTTTAATTAAGCATTAGCCTTAAGCTATATAATTAGCTTGCTTTTATTTTTTAATTTTGATTTTAATTCAGAATTAGCCTTATGCTATGCTATTTTATTAATAATAATTAGCCTGATCAGGCTTTTATTAATATTAATTAGCCTCATGCGATTTTAATCTTTTTAATTTTTTAATTTTAAGTTCATGATAATCAGAATGCCACAAATTTTAAAGTTTTACTTAAAGCTTTCTTTAATTTTAGTTTTCATTTTTAATTAAAATCAAAATGATATAATTTTTTAGTTTCTTTAGTTTATTATCCAAAATCCAATAAACTTGATTTCATTTTATTGAAGTTTCATTTTATTTTAATTATTTGATTTCATTAATTGAATTTATTATCAGAAACATATCAAACTTGATCCATTTTTAAATTTTTAAAATTAACGTAACTCTAGTATAATCATAGGTAACTTTAAAAAGAATTTAATAATTTAATTAATTATTTTAATTTTACTTTAATAAAACGGCGACCTCATTTATTAAATCGAAGTAATAATCATTTCAGACTAAAATGAAAATGTTACATCCAGCATTTGCATTACTCCTTTTACCTGCAGTCTTATCCATCTCCACTAACATTAATGAAGAGACAAGAGTACTGCCAGGTATCATTTTGTATCACTCCGGTGAAGTAAATTTTATAGAAGGTGATTTTAAAAAAAATTTTAAATGGTATCTCAAAAATAAATCATATTATTTTTCGAGTAGACAAAAACAAGTTATACTTTAAAAAATTAATTTTTGTAAAAAACTTTTTTATTTGCAAAAAAAACTGTTTTTATTATAACTCCCCTTTAATTCTTCGTAATTATTTTGAAAAAAACTAATATAAATTTAATTTCTAATTTTTAGCTCATAGGTCACTCCCAAACAAATATAAAAGAGCTGCTTTTGAATTGGGAGGAGATATTCTTAATATTCTTATTTGGTACCGCTACTGATAAACAAATCAAATTTTTAAGAAAAAAAGATAAATATATTAGGAATTTGCGAGTACTTCAAATTTATTAGTTAATGAGCTTAAAGAACAGTTGAAGTCAAATACCCGAACACTGTCAGAATTTCAAATTAACCTACAAAAATTAATTGAATTTCAAAAACAGATCACTAGCAACCCACAACATACTTAATCAAACTAGGTAGTACTCAAATCATTACTTACATTAAAGTTGGAACATTCAGTACAGAGTTACAACATGACATCAATTAGTTATCACCCCATTGCAATTAGCTAAACCAGATAACTAATAGATCAACGATTCAATCTATCTTTTGAGCTACCATATATACTAGAAATGTGATACAAACCGCTAAACAGATCCTGACTTCATACCATTTTGAATAACAAATACCATTCATTTTTTTGACATACTCATGACCATAAAATCAACCACTTGAATCACTTTGAATAATTATATTGACTCCATTCATTTCAAATGAAATGATTTTGCAAGTTGTTCATTCCGCAACATTCATTCCATTTAATGAAACGTCTGTTCGAATAATGTATAATACACCAAATAATTACCTTTTCGTTAATTATGGTCAAAGGAAATATACTTATTTGCGAAATTCAGTTCATGACTATTGTCGCAACATAGGGAAAACAGCGGTTTGCCCTCAATCACAACCTTTTACATCCATTGACGACAAAACATGCTTGCTATCGCTTTTGCTTAACTATACTACTAATTTCTCATCGTCCCTGGCAATCCGCCTTTAAATCTAAAGAACCTTCACAGTAACCGAGGTTTACTTTATTATATCTTTTAAGGAAAAATTAGAGTCACTTCCTAAGTAGTGACCATTCCAGGCCACTTCTTATTTTCATTATTCTGTACTTTTACTCCTCTGCTAATTATCAATTTTAAAAAATCCCATTCATTAGAGAAAATATTTCATCCCATTAATTGCTCAATCCGACAAAGTTTTTTTGTTTAATTTTAAATCATGCTTTTGCCAAAGATTCCCTTGCAGTAATATTTTTCCAAAGTTTTCAAAAATATTCAAACTATTTCAAATAGACTAGACAGTATTAATAATACCATCCACCCATTAACTCCATATCTTTCTCAAGTTAAATTAATCCCATATATCGGTGGAGGAACAACTAGTGTTATTTTATTCATTTTCATCATAGTGATTATTTATTTGACTTGGTCTTATAGAAAAGCATTGTGTAGAAAATGTCTGAAAGAATTAAATCAAGAACCCTTGGCAAACATATCTTACTGGAAGACATACCCATGTCAACCTCCCAATAGAGGAAACTCAGTTCAAAATACCCCATAGAATCAAATTGAATTGTCCCTTGGTACAACCTCCGGCATAAAATTTAGGCAATCATTAATATCTGTCCTTATTGCCACCCACTTATTCTATATAGGCACCATTTCTCAAGAAGCAGCGCATTCAAACATTGGCAACTTGGACACGAACCCTATGACTAATGCCCTTTCTGTGACGATTAACTGTAAGGTTTATATATTATTAGAATTAAAATCCCAGTGAATTTTAATTTCTGAGGCAGAGTCCTATTGTGTACACAGTATGATGGAAACTCAGAACAACGCTGTTGAGATTTTAAAATACAAGTCAAAAAACAAATCTTTATATCTTTTTTTTATTACCTTTTACTCCAACACTTTTTGTTCTTTTAATATGCCATGGTGTTGAAATCACCGCAAATCCATGAGCTCTCTAATCTAAATTCCCTTATTCCAAACCAATTCCATTCCATATGGAATTGATTTCACTTCAGAAAGGATGAGAGGGAGAGACAGATAGGTTCGAGGGGAAGTCTCAGCTTAGAGAGATTAAAGAGAGTTTGAGAAAACGATCCTTTTTAAAAAGGGTTGACCACCAGAAAAGTCGCTTGTTTGGGCTCCAGATCTGCTTTTAAGTAAAAAGCTAAATAAAATAGCTCCCTAAGGCATCAGAGTAGGTTTAAAAAATTAGTATTAGAGAGATAGAAGCTTATTATGAACCTGATATAGTATATTTTGAAATATTATAAATATATATATTATATAATGTTAACAAAATTGTATACTGTTTTCCTTTTTTTCCATTTTAACAAAAAAATAACATTAAAACAGGTAAAAATTTAGACCTTAGTGAGATAGACAAAGGTGTTTCTCACATAGGATTTTTCCATCGCCTGGACAAAGGTAACAGTTAATTTAATTTTAAATAATAATAATAATAAATAATGCATAATAATAATAATACGGCCAAAACACAAAACCTGTTTTACTTATTAATATTTTATTGGTTTCTTTTAAAAAATAAAGATGTTTCATGCACTCTATCAATGAAATATATATTTGCTAATTTTCTTTTGAAACATTTGTAATTAATTACGGTATTGCAATTACTTACTTTTATTTACTTTAATAAAATATGAAATTGTAATATTGGAGAAATGATGTGTTTTTATTTGTTATATGATACAGCTTGTAAACAATCCAATTGACTTAACAGCTTAATGATTCTTTTTTTTAAAATTACATGAACCATGTAGTACTCTATTTTTTCTTATTTCTAGGTTTTTTGGATACAGTTTTTTTCGACAATGTATTTTTTCGATTACAGTTTTTTTCGGATACAGTTTTTTCAGATACAGTTTTGAAAGCATTTTTTGGAGAAATTTCGAATATTTTACAATTTGTTTCATGTAAAACACTCTTTACGAATTGGTGCGTTATTAAATTCCTCCATTGTGGCCAATTGAGAGAGAAGAATCTCGAATAATTAGAGGACCACATATATATATATATATATATATATATATATATATATATATATATATATATATATATATATATATATATATATATATATATATATATATATATATATATATACATGCATAGAGAGATATATATATATATATATATATATATATACAGAGAGTAAGTATATGATATATATATATATATATATATATATATATATATATATATATATAGTAGTAGTAGAGAAAGTATATATATATATATATATATATATATATATATATATACGGGTAGAGAGATATATATATATATATATATATATAGAGAGTATATATATATATATATATATATATATATATATATATATATATATATATATATATATATATATGTGTGTGTGGTGTGTGGTGTGTATCACAAAATATATGTTTGTGGTGATGAATGAGCTTTTAATGGCATGGAAGAGGGACTGTGAGACTGTAGAGGGACTTTTCAGCCTTTGTAAAGATGGATGTAAACACTTGATATATTTAAATACCATACGACACCTTCGCTTGAGCTTACAAACTCAAAAAAATTCTTGTAGGTAAGGCCAGGGGTTTTGTGATCGACTTCCTACAGTTTCACTTCTAGCATTAGCAGAGCTACTAACAGTAGAGATATCTACTGAAATATCACCTTCACTTGAAGAAATAGTAGGTATGGGACCGGAAATATTTTTACTTAATGTTTTCGTCAAGAAACGATCCATTTTATCAAGAGTGAAAAGTCTTTACGATCGGAAAAAAACAACATATTTCAGTAATAGTTGAATTTAGACTAATAACGCTGCGCATACAAAATGAAACGAGACCGTGTACATATTGTAATAACATGTCTAAACTTGTTACGAGTTTGAAACAATTTCAAACCAGAATAGAATTAAAATGTTTTATTTTTCTATATTTTTTAAAGTTGCGGTTGATTGGGTGTACCTAGCTTAAAATAATTGGTGTCGTGTCAATTCAAAATCATTTAGAAAATAATTAAAAGTACCTGCAACCTAACCTAGATATTCATGGTCATAAGTTCTACGGATAGTGTCTTAAAATATTGACAGAAATATATATATATATATATATATATATATATATATATATATATATATATATATATATATATATATATATATATATATATATATATATATATATATATATATATAATTTAAAAAAAATTTGAATTTGAATGAGTATCTTAATCCTGAAATATTTTGAGGTACCCTTGAGTAACATTTATTTAAATAACATTGTAGAGACATATCCGACTCTGAGAGGGTAGGTTACCAACCTGCTCAGAAAGAGAAGAAAATCCCAGAAAAGAAAGGAATAGAAGAAAGAAACCAGAAAAGACCCAGTAACAATTTACCATGAAGTCTCAATTAGCTAATGCGGCTGTGCTTGATTAATATCGAGAAGCAATTTTAAAGAAGAAAAATTGTAAATTTTGAAGTTTTCAAAACCACCTTTTAGTTTCACAGAAAAAAGTTTGATTAATGTCTATATTTCAACTTTTAGGAACAAAGTGTCTCGCGATTCTTTTGTCTCGGCAGTACCTGAGATAATGAACCTTTGGTAACCTAAAAATTTACATTTGAACACTCACCCACTGTGTTTTAATCTTGGACCAAATGCACCCGATTTAAATCAGGGTCTAGTCTCCAAATCTCTTCTACCTTCATGGCTCAATAAGAGGGTCACCAACGTACGGCGACTGCTACAGATCGGGAATCAGCCTACAATCTAATTAATAAAGTAATAATATAATTGTATCAAGCAAAACCGTTAATGACATAGCGGTGGTGTTTAATTTTGCGCTATTACTAACAATAATGATAATGATAATAACAATGATAATAATAATAAATAATAAGCCGATTAATGACAATGATGATGATTTATAATAATAATAATAATAATAATAATAATAATAATAACAATAACAATACTAATAATAATAATAATAATGAGAATTTGATAATAATGATAAATAAATATAGCAACATAAAACAATAGTGACAAAACCAGTGCTTAATGAAAACTGTATAATACTATGAAGGAAAAGCACAATTTGATAATAACAGTAAGTAGCACCTTTAATATATATTAGTATCAGGAGGAGATTTCGATTTTTTAAAAAATCAATCAGATTTCGATTTCTTTTATTGTTTGACGGACTGCATCACATATAATTCTGCTAAATTATATCTTGGATTTATAACTGAAAAAAAATAGAAAATAAAAAAATTAAACACATTGATTTTAAAAAAATCAAAACCACTAAAATGCCATCCCTGATTTGTGGCGACGCATGCATGGCGCTATCAGTATATATATTATTATATATTTTTTTTCTTTTTGTATATTTTATATTTGTATATTTTATATTTATTCTTATGTTCTTCTTATGTTCTTATGTTCTTACAACTGGTCGGGTGGGAGAATGTGAGTATTCTCCCTTAATATTTCTGTCCTGTTCGACGAACGCAGTAATAACTTCCCTCCTTGATTAGCCCGCCCGTGATGATGGTGTTTATCTCTGTAAAAAAAAAAAAAAAGATATGTAATCACAGCTACTTATTATTTTTTTGTTAAAAGATTGGCTATGGGTTATGTAAAATAAATCACATCCAGCAAATTTTTTATCATAAGTAGATTAATAATTCTGGTTCTGGCTGGAACTGGAAAAAAATTTCAAATTTCAGCCAGAATTCCGGCTGGACTGGAATTCCAGTACATCTTTAACTTTGACCTGACCTAACTTAGCATAACATAACTAAACCTAACCTAACAAAACCTAACCTAAGCAAACATTGTAACATATCCAAACCGAACGAAATGTACCCTGACCTTGTTCACGTAAAATATAGGTAATTGAGGTGCAGCTTACCCTTGAGTTCTATAAATATTGTATTAAAATCCAAGCATTAACACTTCTACAATGGTATTAAAATTTTAAAGCTTTTTATAAATTAATTATAATGTTTATATTTAAAAAAAAAAAAAAAAAATTTGTGTAGGGATGAAGAATCCCTGTTGAAATGTTTCAGATTAATTATCGATAAATCATATCACAAATATTTTCTTATAATAATTTTTTTTAAAGATTATATAACTTTTCACAAGAGGATAAAGAATTTAAAATTAATGAATGGTAAGAAAATTATGAGAGATATATATATATATATATATATATGATATATATGAAAACCTTATAGAGCATGTGTGAAGTGGCGAATTGAAAATCCAGAAAGTTTCACGATAAATGCGAAACGGTTAACACCCACGAACTGAACGAAGTAATACCAA
>JABUQX010119865.1:17500-20000 GCA_015478945.1 Trachelipus rathkii | reverse complement strand
ATATGTACAGACAACGATGCAGCACACTTAAATTTTACCACCATGCGGTTTATATACCAATGAAGAGAGGAGAAGAACAGTAAGCCATGTATTTTAATTATATTTAAATAGGTTGCACAAATTATTCGTAAATCATCAATAGTTATGTTTCGCTAAATATTAATTCCTACTCTATCCCTAGCTAAATAATAAAATCAATAACATATATATACAAAACTTATATCAAAAATCACTTCATAAATTTTACCGAGACGGAAGGCACTTTAATTTTACACACAACACTGGCAATGTCTTTGGACTACTTATACTTGTGAATAATCCATTCCACTGATGCGGTATTCTGTTGATCGGCAAATCATCATTAATCAGTCACGAAGATCCTTTCCATAAAATACCCTTTTCTCACTTCTGACTAATACCATATACAAAAGTGTAAAAGTAAGAGTTTTGATGTAAATAATTGCACATATTCCTTTTAGTTCGTAAGATATTCTTGCAAACGCAAGCAAATTCTAAATTTTTAATCACCAAAATTCTCGTAAATTTAAGAACATCTAACTTGAACAGCAGGCATATAAAACAAGGTTTCATCGTAAAGTTTTCATCCTAACAGTAAGTATAGCGGGGAAGACATAATTAAGTATAAGGTATCGTCTTTGTCAGTAATAGTTTAAACGAGGCAAAAATCATTAAATACGGAACAGACACGTATACTTACAAAGTAGATTCCAACATTAAAATCTTACGTATGATTTGCTAAATCATACTTACGAACACCTTATTTCCAGGAGTATTATTCTTTTTAGCAGCATTTCCAGGACTTCTCATTTTTGTATACGTAAAGGCAACTTCGCTGAAGCTCTTAATTTCGATCGTATAAGCAGGCAAATCATATCGATTCTTCCATCATATTTCCAAGAACACAGGCAACTAAGACTCCTACTAATTTCTTTCGTTGATAACCAATTCATGACTAGCTACTTTCGTCGTCCGCTAATCCCCCTAAAATAAGATAAAATAACAACATTACAAAATGAAATACACAAAAAAATAATCGTAAACGAAACATTAACAATATTTACTAAGTTTGGCTTACCATTCCTTGGGGCTTTTTCTTCCTTTGTCTTCCCTACTTTTAACTTCAGGCTATCGCTGGTTTTCTTTACATCCTTCCAGTCTGAGATTTCCGAGCAATCTAAATTTTCCAAACTCAATCTTTCTCTGCTTTAACTTTGTTTACATTTAGGTGGTTCTCTGATCTCCATGTAACATTCCTCCCACCTTAAGTTTGAGCATCAAACTTACAAAAGAAAAAAACAAAAAACAAAAAAACTTACAATTATATATTATATATATATATATAATAATATATTATATTATAAAATATATAAATGTTTATATATATTTTTTTATATATATAATTTTTTATATTTTATATATATATATATATATATATATATATATATATATATATATATATATATATATATATATATATATATATATATATATATATATATATATATATATATATATATATTTATATATATAATATATATATATATATATATAAATTATTATAATATAATATATATTATATATATATATATATATATATATATATAATATATACTATAATATATATATATATATATATATATATATAATATATATATTATATATATATATATATACGTACTATTATAATATATATATATTATTAAATATTATATATATATAATATATATATATATATATATTTTTTATTAAAAATGATGAAACTTATTTCGAATTGCTGTTTAGTTATGTTAATTATTTAATCTAGGACGAATTTTTCGTTCAAATCAAAATTAAAATGATAATACGTTTTATTATAAAATTAAATGATAAATACGTTTTACAAATAACTTAAAAAGGCAAAATATCAGAAAAGAGCAAGGAGAATTATATCTCGAAAAGTATGACACTTACAGGAAACCAAATGACATATTTGGAATCAGCGTATTAAAGCTTATTACAAAAATGTAAAAAAAAAAAAGAAAAAAAAAAAAAAAAAAAAAAAATAAAAAAAAAAAAAAACGAAAAGTACACCACTTCACAGAAAATAAATTACATATTTGTGAATCAGCGTATAAAGCTTGATTATATGCAGAAGTTCATTTTATTGAATTTAAAACTAAACGAATACCCAAGGGTAACCTCATTGATACCAGGAGTCCGGGTCTCTCGGCTTCTAGGTGGACGACGGGGGGGACTTCGTTCCCCCCCTCTGTCCCCCATCGGCCGAGCACCACTGAATGGAAATCATATTTACTTGAAACTTCAGATGTGGTTTAGGGGTTCGAGCTCGGATTGGGGGACCTGAGGTGGTGACGGAACGGACTTTACCATATATAAGCTTTATACGCGATTCAAATATGTAATTTTGTTTTCTGTAAAGGTGTCGTACTTTTCGATTTTTTTTCTTTTCTTTTTTTTCTACATTCCGGTAATAAGCTTT
>JABUQX010119865.1:10000-12500 GCA_015478945.1 Trachelipus rathkii | reverse complement strand
TGAAATTCGGAAAGATTAAGACGAAGGCATTCTAGAAGTAAAAGAAGAAGCAGAATTGAAATGAAGCTAAAGAATGAAGGGTTCGATCATCGGCATATGAGTGGAAGGTTAGATTGTGCAGAGAGAAGATCATTAATGAAAAGGAAGAATAAAGTTGGAGATAAGACAGAACCCTGAGGAACACCCTATTGACAGAAAGGAAAGAAGAAGTCGCCCATCAACAACAGCCGATAATGAGCGATTTGAAAGAAAGCTAGACATAAGTAAGCAAGAGAAGGGGAAATCCAAAGGAGGGGAGCTTGAGAGCAGCAGTTACGCGTGCCATACCCGGTCAAATCCTTTGGATATGTCAGCGCCACACTATTGTAGTAGAAGTAAGAAAGATTTTAAGCACAGAACATCGAAAATTAGTAGTTGATTCGAGATTCACGAACGGTATTACAGGGAGTGTTAATGTTTACATAGGCACAAAATTCCACCCTTTAGACGGAAATTATGAAATAAGTTATAGTTGGATACATTAAAACGAGTTAGAGGATGAACTCTTAGCCATCTGAGTCTCAGACAAGAGCAATAGGTTAGGGTTAGAGTTAGAGAGGTGTATTTCAACGGAAGAGAGTTAGGAATTTAAGCCACGGATGTTGGTGAAGTCAATAGAAAGCCCGCACCTATGCAAATCTCTCTCTCTCTCAAACACACACACACACACACACACACACACACACACACAACACACACACACAAGAACAAAAGCCAAAAAACAGACAAAAAACAAAAAAAAACCGGGATAAAATTCATCAAACGCTAAAACCTAAGTTAAAAAGTTTTAATGTGCTAAATTAATTAAAATCAAATTTTTGTATAATTAAAAAAATAAAATCTCAAACTTACGTATCCGTTCCAAGCTACCCTACTTAAAGAATTTGCAACCAAAAAAACCGACAAAGAAAAGCAAAAAAAAAGCTTAAAACTAGAAACTTATCTTTTTCAAAAACTCCCACGCGCAGAACTTCCACTGAATTCTAATAATTGCTTATAACCAGTAACTGTATGATTAATAAACTTAATTAAAACAAAGACAAGATTGAAAAACACACATTTTCACTAAACACAACTTTACAAAATAATAATAACCAATAAAATAAAAATAAATATAAACTTATCAACCGAGAGCATTCAAAAAACACACAAACTTGCACTTTCACAATGGACCAAAAAACTATGCCTTTTTATTATGTATGTATGTAGTTTGTTAAGGTTGTTTATTATATCTATATATATATATATATATATATATATATATATATATATATATATATATATATATATATATATATATATATATATATATATATATATATATATATACAGTGGCGGCTTGTCTTTATGGGCTCTAGGGCTGCAGCCCCTCCAAATTAAAAATGCCAGGCGTAGGATGTTGATAGAAATATGAAATTTTTGTTAAAGAAAAGTGATCTGAATATTTTTTAACAGTTTAATACATAAAAAATTAGTAATCAATTAAGAAAATAACAAAAGGAATCTTTTTTCCAACTGCAATATCTGCGTACGATATTTATTTCAATATATTCAATTAAACAGAATGTGGGCTCTATTTTTGCCGCCCTTAAAAAGAGCCAACTTTATAAGTTCTTAAAAATAAGACAAATATGACAACTGACGAAAATAAAGAATTCGATAACGTGCCAATTTGACTTCTTTATTTGTATAGCAAACTTGCAAATTAATCTTGTATTAAATAACTTGTAATTTTGACAATTTTGCTAAGTTGCTAATTTTGTCCTTTAATGGGTCATTTTGCACTATTGTAAATAAAGGCATAAAAAAGTCAGTTATATTATTGTTACAGCGGATTGGACGAGTATTTTTTTTTTGTGCTTAGAATAATTATAGAGTTTCGAATAGCAGGCCACCTGTATCTAAAAAACTACGTAGAGCTTATTATAAAAAACTGAATACATTTAAATATTAAAAGAAATATTATTATTGCAATTTGAAGAAGTAAAATTATAAAAATCATTTGTAAAATTACCAACCACCTGATATAATATACTGTAATATAGTATATATATATATATATATATATAAATATATATATATATATATATATATATATATATATACTAGTATATTATATATATATATATATATATATATATATATATATCATATATATAATATATATATATAATATATATAATTAATAAATTATTTTTTAAATATGATTATTGTGTGCGATAGTCGAAACTTGAAATTACAGTTTTTGGTAGCGAAAATATAAAAAGACGAATGGTTGAAAAAAGTCGTAACTTGGCTCATTAGAGAGGCCTATAGAGGTCAGGTAAAATGTTTTTTAGCACAGTAATGATATATATATATATAATATATACTATATATATATATGTATAAATTATTATATATATATATATATACTATATATCAATATATATATATATATAATATATATATATCTATACTA
>JABUQX010119865.1:0-5000 GCA_015478945.1 Trachelipus rathkii | reverse complement strand
ATAATAATAATAATAATAATAATAATAATAATAATAATAATAATAATAAATAATAATAATAGTAATAATAATAATAAATAATTCAATAATGGGAAATAATAAATATAATAATAAATATTCACATAATATAATATAATAATATAATAATAATAATAATAATAATAAAATAATATAATAATAATAATAATAATAATTATAATAAGAATAATTAAATTATAATTATAATAATAATAATAATAATAATATAATAACTAATAATAATATTAATCAAAATAATAATATTGCACAAAATCATTAACATTATTAACAGTAATAATAATGGGTAATTAATAATAATAATAATAATAATAATAATTTAATAATAATAATAATAATAATAAATAATAATTAATAATAAATAATAATAATAATAATAATAATATTAATATAATAATAAATAATGAATAATAATAATAATAATAATAATAATAAACAATAATAATAATAATAATAATAATAATTATAATAATATAATAATAATATAAACTAATAAATAATAATTAATAATAATAATAATAATAATAATAATAATAATTTTAATAATAATAATAATAACAATAATAAAAATAATAATAATAAATAATAATAACAATAATAATAATACATAATAATAATAATAATAAATAGTAATCAAACGCCACTATTTTTACCAACTACCGCGGCCTAATACATACTACTCAGAACAGTAATTAATTAAAAAAATAATAATAATCAATAATAATAATAATAATAATAATAATAATAATAATAATAACTAATAATAATAAATAATAATAATAATAATAATAATTAAATAATAATAATAATAATAATAACAATAATAATAATAATAATAATAATAATAATAATAAAAATAATTAATAATAAATAAGTAAAACAGGTTTAACGTCTTTAACGGTATTCCCAATCATAAAATAACATAATAATAATAAATAATAATTAATAAAATAATAATAATAATAATCAATAATAAATAATAATTAATAATAATAATAATAATAATAATAATAATAATAAAATAAAATAATAAAATATAATAATAATAAAATAATAATATAATAACAATAATAATAATAATAATAATAATAATAATAATAATAATAATAATAATAATAATATTTATTAAATATTAATTATTATTATTAATTAGAGATATTAATGTTTAAATTAATATAAATATTTAATATAATATAATATTAATATTAATATTAAATATTAATATTAATATAATGTTAATATTAATATTAATATTAATATTAATATTAATATAATATTAAAATATTAATATTAATATAATAAATAATTAATAATAAAATAATAATATAAATAATTAATAATAATAATAATAATAATAATTCAATAATAATAATAATCATGATAATGATAATGATAATGATAATGATAATGATATGATAATGATAATACTACTACTACTACTAAACTGATAATGATAATGATAATGATAATGATAATGATAATGATAATGATAATGATAATGATAATGATAATGATAATGATTTTGATAATAATATTAATTAGCGTTGTAACTTTATAATAAATTAAATAATAATAAAATAATAATAATTAATAATAATATATATATAATAATAATTAATAATAATAATATTAATCATAACATAATACATAATCAAAAATCCATAATCATATCCATAATCATAATCCATAATTCATTAATCATACATAATTCATAATCATAATCATAATCATAATTAATTAATCATAATCATAATCATAATAATTGATAATGATATGATAATGATAATGATAATGATTAATGATAATGATAATGAATAATGATAATGATAATGATAGTGATAATTATAATGATAATGATAATGATAATGATAATAATAATAATATCTTATAATAATAATAATAATAATAATAATAATAATAATAATAATAATAATAATAATAATAATATAATATAATAATTAATAATAGTTATAATAGCAATAATAGCAACTATCATAATTAATGATATAATAATAATAATAATAATAATAATAATAATAATAATAATAATTAATAATAATAATAATAATAAAATAATAATAATAATAATAATAATAATAATAATAATAATAATAATAATAATAATAATAATAATTACAACAATAATAATTACAATCACAATTATAATTACAACCACTACTATAATTACAACAACTACAATAATAATAATAATAATAATAATAATAATAATAATAATAATAATAATAATAATAATAATAATAATAATAATAATAATAATAATAATAATAATAATAATAATAATAATAATAATAATAATGTAATAATAATAATAATAATAATAATAATAATAATAATGGTAGTAGCTAGCTTTTACGTAGGTTAAATCGTTGAGTTAGTTATTTATTAATATTTATTTAGATAATAAGTTTTTATTTTTTAGCAAAAGATTTGGTAGAGTTTTCGGTTTTGATGTCTTGTGGCATTGAGTTGTAAAGTTTAGCTGCTTTGTAGCTGACACTTTGAGTGGCTTTTTTTAGTCTACAGAAGGGTGGGTTTATGTAAGTATTATTTCTTAGATTTATTTGATTTGCTTCGCGCCTTGCTTGATTAAAATGAAAATTTGCTAGCAAGAATTCAAATGCATTGTTATGGATAATTTTCTGACATCTCTTTCAGGAGTGACATATTTAGCAAGTCTTTAAACTGCAATATCTTTAGGTTTTTGAATAATAATAATAATAATAATAATAATAAAAGTTTTACTTTTAACTTCCAATTCATGAAATATTTTCCTCAAATTTTCATTTAATTTTCTTAGAACTATTTTAGAAAATAATTTACGAAGAAAGTATGAGCCATATTTATATTTATTAGTTCCTGACCGGTTTCTTCCGTAAACCTCGAACATCTTCAGAGTTTCGATCCTAACAATTGAATGAATTATTTAACACAAGATTTAAGATTATAAATTATTAAATTTTTGGTAACATTTCATATTATATTTAATCTAAGGGACATTACGTTTTCTTTATGTTAATGTCAGGTTTGTGATGTCTTATGTAGTAAGCTTCAGCTATTTTTAGTTTTTGCGCTTCGCATGAGGAGTGTAAAATTTTAAATGACTTTGATATATCAGGTACAGTTGTCTTGTTATGCTCAGTGAATAAATGTTCATATATTTTACTGGGTTTAAAAGTGCTGGTATGCCCTATCTGTTAATCTATTAGCCGTGTAACCAATATATGTCGACGCACAGTCAGACTCTGGACATGCGAATTGGTACACGACATGGTTATTAACTGAAAGTGTATCTTTAGTAGTGAAGCAAGAAGAAAGTTTTCTTGTCTTGTGGTATAGTTTAACTACGATTTTTGACTTGCTTGTAGATTTAATGTGGGTATTACTAATGCCGCGTAATCATTTTTCTCTTTATCGAAGTCTTTTGTATTTGAAGTTTTAAAATAAAAGTTAATGCTTTCAGAGATATTGTTCGTATTGTCCTGTTTTTAATAGTTTTGTTGATGGTGTTGTTTATTATTTTTTCTGTAAAATTTAACGTGTGGTTACAGTTAATCAGGTTCTGTTTGATTCTTTTAAATTCAACATCAAAAGATTTATATATATAATATATATATATATATATATATATATATATATATATATATATATATATATATATATATATATATATATATATATATATATATATATAATATATATATATATTATATATTAACACATATATATATATATATATATATACAAAAGGGTTTAACACCCATAAATACTTATCTGTAGACAGAACCGACCGCCTTCTGCTAATTCGGGTATAAACGACTTAAAACTACTAAAATATTAAAATTTTAATCTGCAGTTTAAATTTTTTTAATTAACTGCAAGAAACTTTCAAAAAATTTATTCAATATTTAAGAATTTTGAAAACATTTCTTATTTTATTCATAAAATTTTGGCTAGTATAGGTAACTATTTATTATAAAATAATTATTCCTTATGATTTTTTTACACGTTTTTTCGATAAATTTTGACCAAAAACATTTATGAGATAATTTACGTGACATTTAATTAATTAAAAAGAAATTAAAGTGATAAATTTTAAAACAAAAATGAAGCAAAGCTTGAATGGAATATTAATACAAGGACCTAACACAACCTAACCTAAACTCAACTTTGTCATGTTCTTCCTCCGAAGCCTTTCACATACATTTGTTTCTGCCCATTTGAATGTGCGACTGAAAAGAACTCACGTTTCTTTTCCGGCCGAGGTTGGAGATTCATTTAATGGATACGATTTAATGAATCGTTTGCTTGCCAAAGTGAATCTACCAATTCCTATTTATTTAGTAACATAGTTTAGTAAGTAATATACTTTTTTCATCGCTTGTGTGTTATTAACATCAAAATTATTTTAAACATTATTCCATTCCTCTTATGTTATTATTGATTTAATATTATATTATAATATTTTTTTATTCATAAAGAGTTAGAGAAACTTAATCGTGTCTAAACTTTATATATATATATATATATATATATATATATATATATATATATATGATATATACATATATATATATATATTATATATATATATATTATATATATATATATATATATATATATATATATATATATATATATATATATATATATAAAAATAGTATATATTATATATATAATATATATATATATATATATAATATATATATATATATATAATATATATATATATATATAAGTATTATATATATATATAACTATATATATAACAAAGGTGGGCACCGTATGAAAAGTTAAGGCCGTTAATCCTTAATCGTTAACAAAAAAAATTAACGACGTTAATCATTAAAGCGTTTATCGGTAAAGAATGTAACGGAAGTTAACGTTAATCTTAACGTTAACCGTCTTCAAAATTATGTTAGGAATAATAAGTAATAATCTCTCTC
>JABUQX010119863.1:0-12500 GCA_015478945.1 Trachelipus rathkii | reverse complement strand
AGAGAGAGAGAGAGAGAGAGAGAGAGAGAGAGAGAGAGAGAGAGAGAGAGAGAGAGAGAGAGAGAGAGAGAGAGAGAGAGAGAGAGAGAGAGAGAGAGAGAGAGAGAGAGAGAGAGAGAGAGAGAGAGAGAGAGAGAGAGAGAGAGAGAGAGAGAGAGAGAGAGAGAGAGAGAGAGAGAGAGAGAGAGAGAGAGAGAGAGAGGGAGAGAGAGAGAGAGAGAGAGAGAGAGAGAGAGAGAGAGAGAGAGAGAGAGAGAGAGAGAGAGAGAGAGAGAGAGAGAGAGAGAGACGGCAGTTTTTTATTTATTAAGATAGAAGTATCATCAGCAAATGAGACTGAAAAGGCGTCATGTGAGTTGAATAGGTCCTTAGTATATAGTGTAAATAGAAACTGTCCCAGAATTGAGCCCTGGGGTACGCCAGTTGATGTTTGAAATGTGAATGAATGTGTTTCTCTTAGTTTTACGTATTGAGATCTCTTCTTTAAGTAGATTTTAAACCATTGTTAGTCAGTCCCCTCAATGCCCATTTTGTGCATTTTACTTAGTAGTATGTCATGACCAATCACGGCGAAAGCTTTTGTGAAATCTAATAATAATAGCAGGGAGAAATCTTTATTTTCTACATTTCTGTATTTTTTGCTTAAACAAATCAGAAGTTGAGCGTCCTTTTCTAAATTCAAAATTGGGAGTCGCTGAGAATATTCGGTTAATTGATTGAAAATTATTTTTTTCAAATATTTTACTAATTGTATTTGTGATAGTAGGTGTTGGTCTGTAATTTTTTGCTAGGGAATGGTCTCCTTTTTTAGGTATTGAGATCACTGTTGCCATCTTGAAAACACTTGGAAAAATTTCTGTTAAAAATAATTCGTTGAACAAGTGTTTTAAAGGGGTGGCTATTATGTCAACAGTGAGTTTGAGGATGTGGTTGGGGATAGAATGAACATCACATTTTTTGTTCTTTAATCCGGTTATTACTTTCTTTACCTCCGAGTCTGTAATATGAACAAAGGACAGGAAAAATTTCTCGTAGACTTTTTGAAAAGTTTCGGATGATGCTTGACTAGGAACTTTGTTTGTCTCTCAAGATTTGTTTACCGACGTTTACAAAGTACTCGTTTAGCCCGTCAGCGATCCTCTTTTGGTTGGTTGTTAATTGATTATTTATATTTAGTTCGTTTATATATATTTTGTATTTGTTTTAATTTTGTTAATTAATTTATTGATTTGACTCCAAGTAGCCTTCGAGTCTTTATTGCAATCCTGAAATTTGCTCGAGTATTATTTCCTCTTTGCTTTCTTAAGAACTGCCTTATCTTATCATATCATAACTGTTTATCATATGTGCTATGCACATATTATATGTGTTATACACTGTCATCGGATGCTCCACACACGATTAAACATGTTCTGTGGAAGTGAGTCATGTGACCATATATATCAACCCCCAATTTTATTTGTGAACCATATATCACTCTCATTCTCAATTTTGATAACATTTTTTAATTAAAGGCAACAACAATGACATAGCAAAATCCTTCAAGGGTTTCAAACCGGATTTAAGGATTTAATGAAAAAAAAAATACCGGTATTTACACACAGACAAAGCTCTATAGGAAAAATATATACTAAATATTAGTAATCGGTAGACCAAAGCACACAGTTCATGCGGCTATACCGTCAGTAAACCAACAACAGGGGTAGTCCCTAGCAAAACGATAAAAAATCCGCTTGATAATTAAATCTTATAGAGGGTGTTTAAATCACACAGGAAGCCACAAAACCGCTGTTACTTCGAAAATGAGAGTATTCGTGCTAGGCGATGATGAACAGGCAGTATGCAAACCAGGAAGAACGTGCGTCTGAGGTCAGAAAGGCATCGCAACCCACAAACACATTAAAAATGGAAAGCGGCAAGACGGCTACACCATCCCGCACATGAAAAAACAATGGGAAATGGTATTTCCTATTTGGTAATCCAGCCAGGACCACCTCCAAAAGGCGACTTCTCCTGCAAAAAGAGGACCAGTGGCCAATGAGGGGTTACCGTACGGTGCTTGGTCCCGATTATCCTCGATCAACAAGCCTGCCAGCAAGAAGGGAAACCGCGACATGGAGATATAAAAATCAGAAGCAGGAAGTCTTCCCAGTCGCAAGGAAAGTATTGTACATGTGGCACTACGTTGTTCGCAGCATGTTAAGCTTCCCTGTCGGCTCTCGTCCCCGGAACACCCACATGGAAGGACCCAACAAAATGTAACAGTCTCCCCTGCAGAGGGATCTTTGCGATGAGAGGACATAAAGGTTTCTGGAATAACCGGTCAAGCAACGCTTTCAAGGGCACTTTCTGGAATCGGAGAACAGTGTGTAACTAGCCCACCGAGGGAAGCGCTCAACCTTATGAAACTTGCCTAGCCCACCGTCAAATAGTGTCGGCTAGAAAATACCGACGAGGAAGTGCAGAGTGAGAACAGTGAAGTCGGGAAAAACGTCGAATCCCCCATCCACATCCGTCCTTGACCGTCAATGTAAACAGCGGACCAGTCGAGTGAACTCCGCTCTGCGTAAAAAAGTATAAAGAAATACCTTAAAGCTATCAAAAGGTTTAGCGAAATAATACATTAAAGCTACCAACATACAAAGCAGACCAACTAAATCTCTTTCATAACACATAGGTCGTTGGATGTGTCTCGTCAACTTTGTTGTTGCATCCTATTGCTTCTGACCTCGTATAAAAATTGTATTATGTCACTGATATAGTTTAGAAACGTTTATGATTTTTAATATGTATTTTTATTTAAATTGATTTCCATTCTAATTACTAACCTGTGCTAGTATGGTTCTATATTTTATAATTTCTTAATTTATTATAGAAATCTACAGGTTATAAATGCGATTGATATAAATTTAGCTATTTTATTTAAAATCTCAATAGTAGCGAAGGTTAATGGTTCAGTTCCCAGAGAGGAACTCTAGTAGCGAATGTCGTTGGTTCGATTCCCAGAGAAGAACTCTCAAGAGTGATAAAAAGTTTCAAATTCGATCCCCATAGAGAATCTCAAGAGTCATTAAGAACATAGAAAATTAGAAAACAGTAAAAAGCCATATGGCCTATCGAGACTTCCAGTCAACCCACCAATTGTTTAGTAAAAAAAAAATATATATGATTACCGCAGCATAACATACCTTAACATTAAATTTATATACACACAAATTAACTTATATAACTAATTAACTAAAAACCCGCCAATTTGCTTCGTCTAAATATACATATGTACCCAATCCATCCATAAACGAATCTAACCCCTTTCTTAAATGTTGCAAATGAGTCACACTCAACAAACCTCCTGTCAAAAAACCATTTCCAAAAATTTAAAAACCCTATTGCTGAAAAGAATGCTTCTATATCGAATATGGCAGCTTCTCTTAATTTCTTGTTAATGCCCTGTCTCCCTCCATGCTCAACTATGAAAGAATTTACTGTTCTCCGTATTATCAATAAATCTAAATATTTGTTAGACTTGTATCATGTCCCCTCTCAGATATCGCCTTTCTACAGAGTACCATGTCTAACTCCTTCAGCATCTCCTCATTAGCTCTTACCCCTCAAAGCCAGAAATTTATCCTTGTTGCTTTGCGTGGCACTCTCTAGTCTATATCTAAGTCTTTCTTTAACAGGGGGCTCAAACTTGTACACAAACTCTATTATTGCCTAACATAGCTTATTATACAATTTACCTATAACTTCCATGCTCTTGTTAAACAACATTGCAAATTTATTTATGCCCAGCATCTTATTACTTTATTCCTTGCCTTCCAAACACTGATAGCTACTTTCAAATTACTGCGTATAATCACACCTAAATCTTTTTGGTTCACAGACTAAAGCCAATCCCCATTCATATCTTCGTTTTAAAACCCAAATACCGTGGAAAACCTTACACTTTTTTCATAAAATGTCATTTGCCACTTGTCTGCCCACACAAGAAGTTTAACAAGGTCATTTTGAGAATCTTTATGCATCCTTCATATTCCTAACTGAGGTGGCCACTTGGCATCATCTGCAAACTTAGAAACCTTGCAATTTAAGTCCCTGTCTAAATCATTATATATATATATGAGGAACAATGTGGCTCCAGCACTGAACCCTGTGGGGACACCCCACTCTTCACTATTCCATGATGACTTTATTGCCATTTAGTAAACACCGTTTTCTATTCCACAACCACTCTTAATCCAACCATGTACCACTCTCCTATTACACATTCAATAACTTCATCAGCCTAGTGGGAAAACCTTACAAAAGCTTGCTTAAGTCAAAAAATAATATCAACTGATCTCCTTGGTCATTGCAGTCAGTAATATATTCCATAAATTCAAGGTTTGTCTGACAGACCTACCCTTTCTGAAACCGTCCTTGATACAATACCTTGTTATCTTCTAATATTTCTCTTATATGACCTTCAGTAACCTTTTCCTGACCTTACAACCCAGAGATATTAAGCTAACTGGCTATAATTTCCCAAATCTTCCACTACCTTTCTTATAAATAGCATAATATATGCAGTTCCAGTCATCTGGTACCTCACCCAAATGTTATAGATGGCTTAAAAATCAAAATTACATTGCCTTGCAATGCTAGTACTACCTTCCTTCAGAATTCTACCAAATATACCATCAGGGCATGCAGCTTTACTTGGATCAATATGGTCTAGTAAACGTTTAATATCTTTTACATCAAGTCCCGAAGGTTCGTGGTTCATTTCCCCAGAGAGATAGAAAAGTTCTCATTCTCGGTAAAGCAAAAACTATTTTTTTTTTTTTTAACATTTACAATGGTTAGAAATAATTTGTAGACGTCTTAATGAGTGCTCAGAGATAAAGTTTGCTTCTTTCTTAGATGTAACATGAAGTAACAAAATACACCATTAGTGAAAAACGCCTATCAAACCTTTAAAATATGTTACTATTCATTCAGTTTTAATGAAAGTAATTTAAACCGAAATTAACTACCAGATTTAAAATAGAAGATGCTCCGTTGTTACTTTGGGTTTTTGAGAAAAAAAATACAAAGAAAAACAACCATATAAAAAAAAAATCAAAAAAGACTGAACACATTCAAAACCTCTTGCTCATAAACCCAGTGGTGAGTTTTCAAAATTTAAAAATCGGTTCACTGCTTATCAATAGAGTTGTAAACCGTTTCGTTTATCCTGAAAATGTTTTAACAGATTCATATGAACTAGATTGCTCTTCACAGCTTGTAATTCTAGAAAGGTTATAAAACTCATTAAAACGAAATGTTTAGAGAAAATTATATGTTAATTCAAAAATTTTACAAAGATAATTAGTCGTCATTATTTTAAAATAACATTACTTGTAATTAAAATAATAATAATTCTCTCTCTATAACTTTTTGTTGAAATTATTTTTCTCCCCTCTCTCTTTTAAAATAACTCTATTATAGTAAAAATACAACCAATGCAGAGAATATATTAAGAAACAAACGTTTCAAATTAAAAAAAAAAAAATTAAACTATAATACAGAGATTACCAAAATATTGTCTTTAAATTCTTATATAAAAGAAAGTTTTACTTTTACACATTGAAAAACTTTTACATATTTTTAAATTATTTGTTAATAATCATCATCATCATCATCCACCTTCATCCCAAACTGGCTAAGGTGCATTCCATGCACCGGAAACAGAGAAAGTAGCAGAGAATATGACACAAAATGAGAAGAAAAGCCCAAGCCTTACCGCCCCCTTATAACCTATTGCTATTAAAGTGAGAACTCGCGAAGTCAGAAAATCCACATCTAAGAGCTTCACGGACCGCGACGGAACTATCACTATGACATATCGTCAAGTGTAGGATTCCCTGGCCCAGGTTGGCCATAACCATATCCTCTCACTCATTATTAGCACCTTTTCTCTCGCCTCGTCAAACTCACATTTCTTCTCCTCAAAAGACATTCCTTTACTGACTCAATCCACTTTTCTACCAGTCTTCCAGCCGGACGATTTCCAACACACTCACCACGTATATACATCCGAAACGACTACCATCCATCGTTCCCACATGGCCAAAACCAATCTTAACGTAATTTCATTTATTTGCTCATTTATCCCATTCTTCACACAACACAATTCTCTAGTACGTTCATTCCTCATTTATTCAATTCTTCTCACACACAATATACCCCCTTAGATTGACCATCTAAACAACCCTTGTACTATAAATCTATATAAATCTCTTATTCACAGACCCAGCAGATCACACTAACTATAACAAGGTAAAGACACTTATGAACAAACTATTAGCCCCTCATCGTAAAATACACTTAGCCGCACTCAAGATAGTCTCTCCTTACATCTCGTACCACTCTAGACTTAAGTTTACACCAGCATCCTTTCCTCCATCAACAACATTCGCTTTTACACCAATGCTTATCACCAATCCCAATTCACCTACCAATCTATTATTTAGCCATAAATATTTTAGCGAGACTCAACACAGACTCCACGGCGACGTCCACAGTTCTATATATATTTATAGACTTACTACCGACTTACGCAATACTTTCTCCTACGATCACAACATCAATTAAGCCCATACTAATGATCTTACAGCCTACTTTACATAACCTCTCTACATACACACCTTGCCAAAATACTCATGCCAACCAATCTCTCATCTCAAATCTCCTCTTGCCAGAATTTTCACTCATCGACGACATATAAACTGCAAATCAGTCTCGTCACCAATTCCTATATAAAATCTCACAGTGCTACTCCTTCTTCCCAGTCACCTTTCTATGAACATGAAAATTAGCACATACACTCTGCCACCCCTCCCCAACTCAATACATTATTATATGAGGACGAAATTGAGATAATATAATAATATTAATCAAGATAATAATAATGGCAATATGACTACGAGATGCACATTTTTACTTATATAATTCTTTGTATATGCATTATTTTAATATATTTGTTTATTCTTCATCTTCACCAACAAAAACTAATTTTTTTAATTTCTGACAGTTTCTTTATATATTTATAGAAGAATATCGCTAATATTTCCGTAAAGCAATATACACTAAAAAATCCATAATTATAAAACCAATACAACAAAAATCTACACTTCACATGCTTAACCTCCATCAACCCACAAAGCCGCTGAAAAAAAATTATTAGAGGATGCATTATTCCCCAACGATATAGTAAAAAAAAGAAATTATATTACTCAATATTTCACTTTTTATCAAAATAATCATTATCAGTTTAAAAAGAATAATTAATGAATATAATTCTTTATTTATTACTACTTATATTATATATATATAATTAATATAATCAACATCAAATTTTTCATATATAGCTTAATATTAAGTTGGAGCGAGTAATAGATACCTTTATTTATATTTATACTTAAGATATTTTTTCAATATCTCAAAAGAAAATTTTATTAATAATAATAAAAAATTTATCCCAAAATTTTTTTTATGAAAATTTTGTTGCCTGAAATGAAATCCAAATAACTATATATAGCTATATATAATAATTAATACTAATAATAAGAAATATTACTAAGTAAAGAATAATGATGCTCATCTCCAGAAATATCTACATATTGCCCTTAGAAAAAATTTCATATCCACTTACCTTATATATATACCTTTAAACAGATAATAAATAAATAATTATAATTATTATCGCAATATTTTTATACATATTAAATCAATATATCCAAAAAATAAGCCGAGGCGTTTGGAAGATTTATGCAGTAAACATGTAAACCCTGGTATAAGCACTCAAAATAAAATCATCAAAAAATCGAAATAATAATAATTAATAATATCAGTCTGCAGTTTGATATATATATATTAGGTTAATTGTTCCAAAGCTACCTCAATCTTTGTTTAATTCAAGTTTGAAGTCATTTATCTAATAATAAAAAAAATTCTAAGAATTGATAAAAATTGAAGGAAGCAAACATGGTTTTTAGAAAAATTAGATAAAATAATTGAAAAAAAATAATAATGATACTATCAGGAGGTACACTAGAAAAAACACCAGGAAATACTAATACGTTTATTTATAATAGAGTCTCCCAATCAGAAGACAACTATCAATTCCCAAATTGGAATTAAAGGAGTGCTACCAAGCATCGAAAAGAAAAGCAGCAGTGTTTATAGAAGAGGTCCTAAGAACAATAATGTTGAAAAACATGATAAGTCCGCAGAGACTTGACTTAGCGCTCCCCCATTTCAGTGGCGCCGTCGGCAATATATAGTTACCGCTGAGTATTAGCGAACTCAATACAACCATCGATCAGAAAAATACACACTACTAAAGTGTCAATTGCGATACCGTCGTACAGACACCATGTAGCGAACAGAAGTCGATCATCTTAACTCAATTTACAAATGATTAAAACACTCTCTATTTTATCGCGCGAGGTGGTTCACCAAACACTCCAGGCCTTCTCTCAATCTTCTATACACAACACTAACTCGGCATAATCTACCTATGACATTCACCATCTAATATATTGCATCTATGCACCAAACTACCTAACTTCTCTCACCTACATACGAACTAATATTCACCGATTCCAACCAAACAACTCAAATCCCACTTATACAGCTTAATAAATCCCGGTACATCCTCAATATCAATGTACCCACGAGATCCGAATTTCCAAACAAACAAGAGTCCCATCGAGAGATAGTCTTTCATCGTATCTTCAACTATATCTTCCTAACAATTCAATCTGTCATACTTAACCCATATAATAATTATAAAAACAAATTTTAAGAAAACAATAAAAATATAGTAATTATTTAATTGGTGTATAAGTGCTCCTAACAGATTTTTGTGAAAATCACAGGATATAAGATAATGGAACATAAGAAAAAGTAATTAAAGAGAATAAAAAAATAAATTAAAATATTTATCTGTCTTCTTTATAGGAAAAAAAAAATAGTTACAGCCTTCTCATAAGATTTATTCATTTTCCTCAATAGGATTTTACTTATAAAAATAAATGAACGGGCTTCCAATCGTATTATAGAGACTAATATACATTACCCTAATTATCATTGTTACATAAAGATTATTGTATAAGAATATATAAACAATATAATAACTTAATAGTATAGATATATACTTAACAAAACAGATATAAACATTGAACTAAGTATGTATAAGATAGTTCGATTATCCTTAAAAACCGAGACCTAAACTCTTATATATGAGATATAGGTTAGATTCATAAGTTATATGCAATCATATATCGATATCCATCCAAAGTTAATAAGTAACTATCGATATTTAGGGACAACTCATTTACAATGTTCAGGTTGATATATTTTGTTAAGTATCTGTGTATACTAACAAAATTTATTGTTATCTGAACTAGGATAGCCCTAAACGATCTCAATCTACTAGCCTAGATTTTAAATAGTTAATAGAAAAATCGTATGGTAAAAAATGCTATTCAAAACTTTGAGAGCTTAACTATGTATTTATTACCTATAAGAGATCGATCAAAATAATTTTTTTTTATTCTTCAATTATTTTACTTTAAGGAAAAGGATGATTTTATCTTGAAAAAAATTGGTTAGATAGGAAATTTTTAGTATAATAAATAAAACCATTAAAAATTAAAACTTATCAAATAATTTATATTATAAAAGGTTCAAGAGTTCCATAAACATTCAAAAATGTTCCATTGTTTCAAATTCAGTATTATTAATAACTATTATATTAATCAGACTAAAAACTCCACATATTATTACCCATCTTAAAAGAATAAGGATTATAAGTAGGTATTATTTATGATATGTTTGACACCATAGAAGTCGAGCCTATATTTAAGACAAAGTCAAATAAGTATATCATATTAGTTATTTTATTATTAAGAGAGTAAAAACCTGCAATGTTATTAGTAAAACTTTAATGACAAAGCCTTTATTTAAATTCTTATGGTATAGTGGACGTTAGCATTTACCTTAGTTATAAATTTTTTTTTTGATATATAATATATTTAAGTTTAGTAAGATTACCTAGTTATGACATATTAATTACTATAGTAATTTATTATTGATGCGCTATCTTTATAATGATGTTGATAGTCCATGTTTTGCACAAGCATTGCTAGGGATTCTCTAGTCTATACTGGAAACTGAATGGAGATAATCTCAATTTACTGGCGTACCCATCTACTCAATCTATTGCACAGCCTAAGGCCCTAATTTATTATATATAATGAAACGATTGTATAAAATACATTAGACAAACCTAAGTAAAATATAATAGATTAATATCAACATCAATAAATAATTTGATATATTTTTTAATTTCAAACATTATTTAATTACCCTTCTACTGAATAAGAAATATTTCATTCTATATAGGAAATTTACAAGTCTTAAAAATTTTTGAATCAATTATAGTGAGTAATAAAATATAATAGCAATATATATACTATATTAAAACTATTAAATGTATTTTTACTATAAATGAACATATTTACTGAGCGTAGACTCAACGATTAATATGAAAAAATATCAAAAAAAATATCAAAAAAATCAAATAAAAAAATCAAATAATAATTGATTATTATCTATAAAAAAAAAATAATAAATAAAAATTAAATATTCGCCCAGACAGAGAATAGAAACCACTGGAAAGAAAGTAAAAAGAAAGAAAAGTATAAAAATATAAAGTAACCTAAAATCGCCGCACTATAACATCCAACATAAGTGTAAAAGACATAGTGTGAGGGAGCGGAGGGTGGGATTAAAACCTAACATTGAATAATAAAAAGTACCCAACCTAAATATAGTGAGGATCAAAAATTATTGAGATATTAAAATATGAAATAATTAGGAAAATATATACATTCAGACGGTTGCTGACTCTTGTAATTACTTTATTTAACTGAAGGGAATATATAGTACATACAGTTTTTAAAATTAAATATACTTAGAAATGACTGACAGTGACCTAATCTATATAGAATTATAATCGCTAATCATATCAATCAGTTACTATAGTTGAAGACAGTCTCAAAGTTATATACTTCCAGCCGACCCTGTAACCAAACATAAACTGAAGTCTACCATACACGCTTAATGAATCCCTTCTTCTTTACTAAGAAGACAGACGATGACCCAAAGAGCAACAATTGAAGGCGACTAGATATTGCCACTACATGCATGGCTTGGGCAGTAACCTTACCAGAAAAGTAAAAATTAAAAACAACATGGGGGTCCTGTATATATTATACGATTTTTTATTAGTAAGAACCCGCATATTAATTACTGAAGTTCAAATATTATTAATGTCTAAACACAGTGATGTAAAGACAGAGTGAACTACTATGAAATAAATAAGATTAACTCAAAAGAAGTATGAGGTCAAAATATTATATTGAGAATGAGAATATGTAAAAATTTAGGATGATAATATATGTAAGCATCAAACTAGGCATAGCTCTATCTTGTATAACTATTTATAATATATTTACAATATATATAGGGATATAAAATAAAGTAACATCCTTATAAAAAATTTAAATATAAAGAATGTACGACGAGAACCTTATATGTAAAGAGATTCAAATAATACATAACAGTTAATTCTAAATTTACATTATACAACACGTCAGAAAGTATTTCTCTGTAAAATATAAAAGCTAAAAAACCTTTTCAAGTCCTTATTTCGATAGTTTACAGCAATTATTATTAATATTTGACTAGAGGAAATTATTAAAGAATTTAAGTAACCTACAAGAAGAGAATATATCAACATGAGTTCATGTTATATTCTAATTAATTTTTCTGTAAAAGACCATATAGTACGTCCTAAATTTATATTGTAGTCATAACTATACAAATGATTATATTAGTATAAGCATCAGATTGTACCATATACTTGAAATGAATAAGATATAGGCAACAGTTTATAGAAGATTCTAAATAATATATGAAGATAAAGAACAGTTTATAGAAATTGAATATAATTTTATCGAAATAGCTCATCCGATGTGACTCTTGTAACCTTAAACCTGGTGCAAAACAGCATTATTCTAAATTAATAAAGAATGTACGACAGTGACATTGTATATATATATAACTAATATACATATATTATATAGATTTAATAATATATTACTTTATTTTGGTACTTTATTTTGTATATTTACATAACTAGAAAAATTTAAAAAATAATGAACAATTATTATTAATAACTTTTAACCTGAGGGGCAACAATCTTTTAAAATTATAATGATAAAAGCAGAATGATAAGTAACAATACTCTATACATAAAGAGAAACAACATGTCTATAAGTATTATATTATTTTATTAGCTAAATATTTTGTATAAATCTTTTTTTTTTTTCCATAAAATTTATGTAAAACTACATTATGTAAGACAATTAAAAACCTACTGAAAAGAATACCATCTCCTCCTCCTTTGG
>JABUQX010119861.1:0-22241 GCA_015478945.1 Trachelipus rathkii | reverse complement strand
ATAATAATAAATAACAACAACAACAATTATCACGTCAGTTTCCCAGTACCATCAATAATACGTAATAATAACAATAAATAAATAGTAATAATAATAATCACAAATATGGCAATACACAAATGGAATCAAACAAGACCCTAATATACCCCAACTTAAATAATACAGTGCTTCATCAAGTAATTATAAGTAATGTGTTCGCGTTGATCACAAGTTACAATGAATCTGGAAGTTCGTTTTTCATTCTCATGATGAAATTCATTTTGCAATAGTTAATGACAATATTTTTGGTTGTTTCTGGACTGTTGGCTGCACTGATAAAATGGATTCTTCATTTGCACTAACTACCATCTTCAACAGGGTGATTTGTTGATGAGCCTAATATAATAATAATAATAATAATAACAATAATAATAATAATAAATAATTAATAATAATATCAATATACAATTAACAATACTAATAATAATACTAATAATCTTCTTCTTTCTTTCTGGCTTTCTTTTCCCAAGGCTGGGGTGCGTCATGCATCTGAAAAGAAAGGTGAAGAATGAAGACAAAGCCGAAAAGAAAGCCCAGCCTACTGCCCCTCTGTACCATTAATTAGTGAGAACTTCGTCGTCAGAAAATCACCTTAGAGCTTCATGGGACCGCAACGGACCCTCACTATGGTAAATCGTCAATGTAGGGTTCATCCCTTGGCCCAGGTGGGTCAAACCATACCCCCATACAAAACCCTCCCGCCATTCACTCCTATTATGAACCTCATTCTCGCCTCTACCAAACTCACATTTCCCTCAGCCATTCGTTCACTGACTCAATCCACTTTTTCTTCTGGTCTACCAGTCAGTCGCTCGTTTCCCAACACACTGCCACTATACATCCGCTTAAACCAACCGACTATCATTCATCCTTTCCACATGACCAAACCATCTCAACATACTTTGATTTATTCTCTCATTTACCCCTTTCTTTAAACCACACAGCTCTCTAATACGTTCATTCCTCATTTTATCAATTCTTCTCACACCTAGCATGCCCCTAAGGGGCCAGGCCTTTGAGTACTCAGCAATTATGGGATGAGAAAACCGGGGAGCTTTAAAAAGTACGCTTGAAACGTTCTTTTTTGGGAACGCGGATGGCTTAGTGAGAGATAAGAGCTCCCGGTCATTGTTACCAGCGACGCGGAGTCCAATGTCTGAATCCCGCTGATGGAGAGTAAAATCTCCTTGACTCATTCATTTAAAATGAATAATAAAATTATTTAAAATAATAATAATAATAATAATAATAATAATAATAATAATAATAATAATAATAATAATAATAATAATAATAATAATAATAATAATAATAATAATAATTTTATTTTAGGCAAAAATTCGTTTCCTATGTAATATATTACATAATTTGGATTTCCCTTTTCCTCTTCAAAGTATATTGGAAAAACTAAATATATTTCTTAACAAATTTTATTATAAATTTATCCTGACCAAATGTGGATTTGTGCAAATGTGAGTTTGAATAGATCTGAATATTTTGTCATCAACCTGTTCCCTAAGTCTTTGTTGATATTTTCCTCCTTGATGACAGTAAGGATCAATTCTTTAAAAGTCCATATATTTTAAAGCTCTTACCAGTCCATTCTAAAAAGCGTACCATTATTATGCGAATGAAATGAAGAAAGAGAAAAAATCTAAACTCTTTAAAGTAATATAAGGTCAAAAATTTTGCCTGAAATATATTTCAAATGATAAATATATTCGTGGGGCAATTAAGATATAAAACTTTTTAGAGGCAAGCTATTAAAAATAATATTTCATTCGCATGATAATGCCCGAAGCGAGAGGGCAAAATATTGGGCTTAATTTGAGTCATCCTCGAGGATGAATTAGGAATAACTTTGGAAGAATTGATCCTCAGACATAAAGGAAGTAATCATTACAGCAACTGGAGGAGAGAAGCTCGTACCTCACATATCAACCGTGTTGGAGAAGGATGCAACGCCTTACAGTAGGAAAATACATCAGATCAAAGGTTATAGGAAAACTCTTTACAGAAGCAGAATTCTTTTTGTTTGTTGCTTTTATTTAACCATTTAAGAAGAAGAAGAAGAAGAAGAAGAAGAAGAAGAAGAAGAAGAAGAAGAAGAAGAAGAAGAAGAAGAAGAAGAAGAAGAAAAGAAAAGAAAAGAAGAAGAAGAAGAAGAAAAAAAAGAAGAAGAAGAAGAAGAAGAAGAAGAAGAAGAAGAAGAAGAAGAAGAAGAAGAAGAAGAAGGGCAGACTTTGTGAGCAGACTAAGAACTAGAAGAAGAAGAAGAAGAAGAAGAAGAAGAAGAAGAAGAAGAAGAAGAAGAAGAAGAAGAAGAAGAAGAAGAAAAAGAAAAAGAAAAAGAAGAAGAAAGAAAGAAATTCTAGAAGTAGCAGTTTAAATTTAATCTTAAACGATAAAATATTCGAGAACTTACTATGTTCATTAAAAGTTGAACCTGAAGTGCATTTTATACTCTCTTGAGAAACATCAGTAGAAATAGATTTATTATTGAGATATTTCGGTTGATTCTGCACTGAACTGGCTAGTGTAGCTGGTGAAACGGATTCTTCATTTATGCTCATTACTTCATCTTGATTGGGATGACTTGCTGAAGAGCCTAATAAGAATAATATAATAATACCACTACATAATAATAATAATAATGAAGTGATTTAGACCAGAATAATAATCTTCAATAATTAATAATAATAATAAATTAATAATAAAAAATAAAAATTAATAAAAATAAGAACAGTCA
This sequence comes from Trachelipus rathkii, assembly GCA_015478945.1. NCBI lineage: Eukaryota > Metazoa > Arthropoda > Malacostraca > Isopoda > Trachelipodidae > Trachelipus > Trachelipus rathkii. The sequence continues at coordinate 19,453 of JABUQX010119861.1, read as the reverse complement.
CGTAAGGGAGATAATAAAGCAATAGCTCTCCGATATGTTTTATTTAATATACCATATGTTTTTACTATGTCAGAACGCACCAAACTAATTCCATGGCCTTCTTCGCAGCGGTTGCATTAAACAAGCCGTTAACTGTACGAGCTTTTAAAAATAAGTAAGATAATTTAATACCTGGTGATCTGAACATATAGTTTTCGGACACCCTAATAGATATATAAAACATATATATTATTATAATTAATACGTATATATATATTATAATAATATACCTAATATAAATTATATAATATAATATATATATATAAATATATATTAATATAATAATATATATATGTACCGTACTCGTTACATTGTAGAAAATTTTAAAAGGATATAGTAAGTGGCTACCAACATCTGGTTACACAGGGAAGAACCTTGATAAGTCCTGTGTAAAACCGATAATAATTGTTGCCTTTCTTCTTGTGTGAGATCCAAGGTCACCGAGGTCCTCTGGCTCCCAAAACGCCTGTGCCAAATGGCATGGAGTTCAGTTAGAAAATGTAGATCAGAGAGCCAACAAACTAGCGCCTCTCCGATCATAACTTGAAGGTTACAAATACCCATTAAATAATAATTGATATTGTAGGAATAAAATATTTCTGTTGAACAATAGTTAAAACACTTAAATGGTGTCCTACGAATAATAATCATAGAAGTAATAATAAAGAAAAAAAGCTTGGGTACGTTTCACTATTCCAAAACTATTATTATTGCTAATCAAAGGGACTCTAGATAGCCAATTAATCATTTTATAGAGACAACGTCTTTGTACATAGTTTTGGTCACCCCAGAACGACACAGTCTATTACAACCTTTGATAAAAGAGGGCCAGATAATTATAATAATAATAAAAAAATGTGATGTCAATGATGAAATGCCTAACAATAAACAAATTATCAATGCTAATTGACAAGGACTCACACCCAAGTGATAATTATACTGTATTTGAACAAAATTTTGCTATAATTAGCAACTCAATAAATCTTAGTGCGCTTGTACATACTCTCAAAAACTTTATTACATAACGATAAGCGTGAAGAATCCCTTATTTTAAAAGTCGCTAGTCTTGTGAAAAAGAGCTTCCTTTTCAAATAATCATTCACCGCGCAAAAAAAAAAAAAAAAAAAAAAAAAATAAAAAAAAGATTAAAGAAACGGGCCAGAAGGGACTTTAAGATGCCCCAGCCATAAAAAAAGATCTCCCCGTTTAAGACCGGAAGTTAGGAAATTGCAAGTACTTACACCAAAAGCAATCTGCAAAAAATCTTCGAACGCTCCCCCCGCTTGCCCCAAATCTCCAATCGAAGAGAAGAAACTTTCAAATTCGAACCCGATGGGGAAGGAAAGTCTATGGACTACATACCCCGCTACGAGCAAGATCTGTTACCCCAGCCCAGATCTCCCCCTCGTTGGGGACTCCAAAGACCAAGTCTGCTATTGGCGCCATTCAAGTTAATTGTCTATATTATGGATGACTTGGCTACAGTGACGACGATTACCTTTCAAACTTAATGAGTGATGATCTAAAGAACGCGTAAGAATATGCTTCCGTTCCTTCCCCATGATTTGTAGCGACAATCAAATTTCCATTTCGGGGAGATTGCTTTCAAAAGGTAAGTTGCGCAAAGAGGAAGCTTACGCCCCAATCTTAGAAGTCAAATCAGTGAAAATAAGCAAATAAGGAAAGAAAAAAAGAAAGCTTCCTCTGGGTTTACTTACCAAGAGTTCGTGATGTTATGGTAAGATAGGGTTCGATCTGCTTGCTGAAAATAGTGCGCCTTTTGTTCATGAGTTGTTTTATTAATGAGCTTCCATCTCGCATACAAGAAAGTTAATGACTCTGGCAGACGATAGCAGTCTTAAAAAAATTACAAAAGTAGCAGATAACTTAAATAAGAACTTATAGTAATGACTACGAAACCCCCCACGAGAGAAGGGGGACCGGGAATAGTTGGGGCGCCGTGAATCACTTCCAAGAGAAGAACCGTTCCCACACCACGAGCAGAAGCTCATTATGGAGAGAGTCGGAAATACAAACAACAAACATATGACCTCAAGTTCAGGAAGAGGCTAAAGTAAACAAAAATTCTTTCGAGAGATGAAAGGCTTACTCTCAAGTCTCGCACCAAAGTCGGCTGGACAGCTGAGTGAGGCCGCTGCTAAACCGACTCGTACAGAAGAACAACCTGAATGTCAATAATAGTAAAGAAATTGAATCTAAATGTAAGAACGTAAATCAATAGGGCAACAACTGTAAAATAGCAGAGTTTATATTAATGATAGAAGAGATTATAGTCTAACCGCACTCCAGAATTCTTACATAGAAAGTTATACCGTCATTCGGAAGTTTCATACTCCACTATGATATATCTATTAGCTTATATCCGCCACAATATGGAGAAAGTCAGCCAGTACCCATGTGAAATCCCACCAAATTCAGAGGCTACTGTGGAAAGCTAGACTGTCAGTAACCCCCCTCGCCACAGGAGTTAAGGGGTAGGGAATATATATTGTAAATGAATAATGATCGATAATATTATTATAATTATTATGGATAGGGAGGGTGCCTAAGTGGTACTCCTTTGCTAATAAGCGTCTAATTACGTATGAGTTTATATAATAATATAAATCATACATATATATAATATAGTATGTTGGTATTCTAATGGGAATAATAAAATTAACTAATAAAATAAATAAATTAAATTAAATAATTAATTATATAAAATAATTAAATAATAAAATTTAAATAAATAATAATATATAATATAAATAAATAATGAATAGTATGTAAATAATTAATTAATATACTCGGTATACTAATCGAGTAATTTTTAATGTAGATAACGAGCAAGGTGCTACTTGGACTATTTGATAACAGTAGAGGTCATATCCTTCTTTCAAATGAAGTCTCTGAATGTATATTCCGAACTATTTAGACAAGAAGTAGTCGAGTGACCCAGTACGTAATTAACCCACGTCACTGGCTTTATTATAGCGGACTCACAAAAATTATATATATTAATACGATGCTTCGACTGGAGAAAATCAGGTCATAAATAAACGCTCTGTATTAAAATATTTAAGAATTATTAAAAAAACTTGTATAATATTATATAAATAATATATAACTATTGTGAGTTAAAATAATCAAAAAAAGATCTTTATATAATCGAGCTCAGAGTGAGATCAAATATTTATAACTCCTGCTAATGATATAGGAGACCTGAATAGTATCGTAATTATATATTAATTGTTCATAATTTTAAAAAGCTAAGCTAAAAATGCATACCAGTAATGATCAATATTACTACAGCGGCGAGATTGTTATCAAATTGATATTTGGTAGTTAAGAGAACTTATGATGTAGAATTTCTAAATATATCTAGAAAATTGAGACCACATTATTGTATATATTAGGGAATTGACCGTTATTTAAAAAAATTTCGATTATTAATTAATTAATTATTTGAGGACAAGATGTGTATTACGGTAATACTCAGAGCAATAGGTAAGGTAATATATTTTATATGTGTAAATACTATACTACGTAAATTTGTAGAGAATAAGGTCATTCATATAGCTCTACAATATACTCTCTCAATTATTTCATTAGATTAAACCTAAATGAACTTTTTTAGTTAATATATTTATTCCTTATAGTTATTATTAAATTATTATTATTTATTTTTTTTAAACTAATATTTATATTTTTTAAATTAATGCTTATTTGCCGGAAAAAATATATTTAAAGATATGACGGAGTATAGAGAAGTCAACCTTAGTATAGACTTATATGGAACGACCTTAGTATTCAAAGAAATTAGTTAGTGATTGTATGAAGGGGGGAACGCGAGTAGTCGTAAAACTAAGAATAGAAATGGAGGGGGTATAGTAATACTAGTTGCTTTATACGTTGAGCTGAGTAGGGAGTGGAGACGATAGAATTCCAACAGCTTAATCTTTAGAGATAAATTAGACTAATCATCTTTTATTTCCTATATAAAATAATAAATCTATAAATTATAAGCGTAGAGTTCACAATAAAGCATTTATATAACTACTTATGTTATATCCTCAATAATATTTATTCAGAACGATACTCAAAGGAGTGGATACTATAAATTTAGTAAAAGCGAAGAGTTTTATATATACAGAGCTGTGACACATCATAGACGCAATGTGAGAAGCTTTTCCCAATCAGCGTTTGAGAAATAATAAAATGATATATAGGAATTGAGAGTATTATTAACGAATTCTATGTCCTAGATTTTTGAGAAATGGCGTCATTTCCTTGAGTATTAGTATGTCGGAAATAAAATCAATGATTTAGTATTTGCTATATGCCGAGATAAATGAGTATTATTTAGTGTAAGGCTCCTCTAATTGTAGGACAAAACGATAGGTTATATTAAGTATTAACGTCTCAGACTGATTCTACAGAATCGCAGTAAGATACGTGATACTATATATTATACTGGCCTATTTAGCAGAGCCAGATTAATACAAACTATATATAATATTTATACTATTGACTACAATTTACTTGATCGATATTAACATATTTATCACATGGGATTTTAAATCAATATTCGAAAGTGTTCTATGTTTTATTAATATTTTATAACTATAATATAAACTACAGCAAATGTCGAAATCTATGTGACTTTGACTGTGTGTGTATGACGTGAATTTAGACTGATATTATGAGCTTCCAAATAATTATCTCTTACGAAATTCAACATCTTATAAACACAAGTTTATTTGAGAGGTTTATATACTATTGTACAATGTCTTGTATCTGCGAGCTGTAAAAAAAATGTACGAAAAAGATAATTAATGTAAAATGTTTGGGCATGTCCTTTGATTTAAAGATTATTTCGGGTTTTTACTTGACGGAAGAAGGGCTTGAGCCCGCATTTATTATCTGAAATAATATCATTAAGAAAATATAAATTAATTTTCCTCGGACCGGAAACCATAAATAGATATAATTAAGTACGTTATTCGTTTGTTTAGGTACCAGTAAATTTCCTTATTTAACCGTCATAAATATATCTAGATATATAATTTTGAACAGGTGTTTTGATAATTTCAAACGCCTTTATGTATTAAATATTATAAAGTTGAATAAATAAAATAGCTCTAATAATATAAAAATCACATGATCGGTCTCCTACGTATGGCTTAGAAGAATGATCTTTATGTAAGATATAAAAACAAGTACAGATATCGTCACGCCTCTTACGTGACTTCAAGGTTAATCCTAAGCAGATTGAGTACGCCCTAAAAGTATACTTTATGAAAATGATTATGCCTTTAATACTATATAAGGTTAAATATGTCTAGACGATTTGAGAATGGGAAAACTCCTGTTTGCTTTTTAATAGTGGGTACTATATTTAATATACAACAGGAAATAATAAAGCTATTCTAGCACATCTTACGCCCTTTTATTTATATAAAAATGACGAAAATTATTCAAGAAAATATAGGAATTCGCTTCGCTTTTTTAGCGAGGTAGAAAACTGTATGGAGCTCTTGATTCTTACCGTGTGAGTACGTATTGATTATATTAATGAAGATAAAGACATTTGCTATGATTACAAAAATTTAATAATGCTAGGAATTGAGGGAAACTTTGCTTAATATTTGAGTTATCTAGTTAATAAGTTCAACGTATGGATTAATTACCGAAAAATATCAAAATGCGTTATTAAAATATTATTTACTGCCAAATAATATTGCCAAGATGAGGTAGCGAGAAGAATGCTGGTCCAAATAGTGAGTCTCTGACTCCTCCCACCCGCCATGGACGACGCCAATGGCAAATCGGCTGAAGAAATACTTATTAGCGACTGACTAGTTAAGGTGCATTAACTTAGTTGTCATATTGAGATGAATGTGCACGATAGAATCTTCTTGTCGAAATGTGAAATTAATATGATCGTGCACTGAACTAGGTCACATATTTGGAAATTGCAAAATATATAGTAACAACGTTATTGATAAAGTCAAAAATTATATATTCTCGCAATTTTATAAGCGAGATTTGGTACTTTGAAGAAATTAATAACTATATAAGCAACAACAGTCAGATAAATACCTTAAATGATCTGATGAGCGTAAGATAGTAAGATATAACTACGAAATCGACCTTAATTGTGATAACAATTCTTTTATAACAAAAAGGAGAAATAGAATTATCTAGTGGTTATAGCAAGGTACACGAACACTGCTCCCTTATTATATTAGATACTATAAATACCTTTGCTAGCGATTACATTTTATATAATTTTTAAATTCAAACGAATAAGAGTAATTACAAAAAAAATCAGCGGTATATTATGGCGGAAGTGAACCAACGAATAGAAGGACAACACCCTTATGTCAGGCGTCTTAGAGTAGGCACCATCTATATACACAACCTCTCTTTGCTGAACGCTATATAATAATCCCATAAAATTTGGTGTTTTTAACGTCGACGTCACCACGAGAGCATATAGATAAGAATAAAAATCGAGTTTATCGCAGCGTGCTCAGCATGTTCAAAAATATATGAATTAATATAAAAACTTCACATATGTCTAAGAGTCACTGATTACGGTGGTTTGTCGAAAGAATTGCTTTCCCACCCACGAAAGAAGTTTTCAGAGTCCATAACCTACTATCGTTGACATTACTGAAGTATGTGACCTAAATGCAAGAGAGCTGCACTCACTTAACAATTACCTACACTTGATCCTTAATTGACCGCTAAGCAGTATATATTATATTAAGCTTTAGTCTCACTGCCTATTGCCTTCTTTAAAAGACTACATAACAATTTCTACTGGCGAGTTCATAGTGAGAAATATTGAAGTGCATTCCATTCACCGAGCTATTTCCATTCTGATGGAAGCTTTCGCTAATTAGAGTAAATAAATTCGAATGTAGGAGCGAAACCTTTCTAAATTTCACATGAGTCGCTGTTTGACGGAAGTGTATGTGATGAGTTGGGCCCCGGTTTCTGGGAATGGGTTAGGCACGAGAGCGTACGTTGTAAGCTCAAATCTCTTATAGTCGTAAATGTTTCTCTCTCTGGTAGGTCGTAAATAAGTGTACGAATTTAGGGAATATGTGTCCGCCTGAATGCTTGTAGGAAATGATATCAATGCAAGGAACATCATTATAAAGCGCGCACTCCGACTGGCCGATCCTTGTGCTTACCTATGGTTTATTCACTCCTAGGCTCCGCTGCTGGAAACAGAAGAACAAGGTCTCGTCAGCCACGCTGCAGAAATATTAGGTTCTGCGCTCATCAAAATTCTAGTTATAGGCTATATTACATCCTACTATGGTATTAGAATTAGAGTCTCTGTGCGCTCTCGAGATAACGACGACTTGAATTTTGTATATACCCGCTGGACATGGTGACGCTTGCCCAGTAGAATATAATGATGTATGGATAAATAAGGACTAGCTCGCCCTCTTTTGGCGCAGCCCACTCAGCTCTCACACTACCCAATTTACTAGAAATCGTCACGGCTGTGTGCTAAAGGTTACATGAGGCAAAAATTATTCGTTGAGTTCTGTCAGGACATCAGTTTCACATAACACGGCAAAAATCTAGAGCTCCCTGCTTTATGGTCACGCCTCAAGTAAAGTATAAAAGTTATATATAAACAAAACGTAATATCTGAGAGAAGAAAATGCGCGTATAACCCTACGCATTAGAAAAATTTATAGAAACGTTCGCATAGATTATAACTTAGTAGATTTAGAAAAATAATACTATAACGAACTTAAAAAAAAAAAAATAAAAAACATAAAATATAAACACAATAAATAAAGACAGCAAGAACATAAGAATGAAAATATTAGACCGACTAAATATTTATATTCTGTCTATGTAATATATTTTATCTAATTTCATTCCAAAGTATATATATAGGGCCATCTATAAAGAAAATGAATTTATTTAAAGAGTTGTCGAACTATAATTATTATGTTAGGTTGAAAATTGCAGTTCACTCTCAAACTTTAGTAGCCACTGTCTCCTCTATCCTAAACTTTTTTAAAAATTGTCAGAAGGGGGGTGTTGACAGGCAACTTTTGAGATAAACTATTATGTACGTACTCGTGTACATTGTATAAACGAAAATTTATAAAGATCATAGTAAATGCATGACCTAGAGAATGTATTGTACACAGTATGGAAATATAGTACAACCCTCTTGTTAATATATAGTGCGTTGTAATAAAGTCCACGAAAATTATCATTGTTGCTCTTCTGCTCCCTTCATTGTTTGTGTATGATCCATAGGTCAACTCGAAGTGCGCGTTCTGGGCTCCCACAACAACCACAGCTGCCACCATAAATAGGATATGCAGATAGTCTCACACTATTATGAGAGAAATAGAATGCCCGAGAAATGCCAGCAACACTACCACGCGCCTCATTCTCGGTGCTATCATTATATGCTAGATGTATTGAAGGTTGATGCAAAGACCCAATATTTCAACATAATAATTATTTATATTGTTAAAATAAAATAGTTCTCTTACATCGTGAGTAACAATAGTTTTCTAAAACAACTTAATAACTTGTGTGTCCTATAGTTAATAATACTGCGATTAGATTGAGTAAAAATTAATAGAAGAATATGGAACACTTAATCCGACGTTTCACTATATTCCAAAACATTTTATTATTTGCTAGTTATCAAAGTAAGCATATATCATATGGAAGATATTGGCCAATCTATATTATCTCGTTGGACTTATAGTATCCAGATCAGTCTTAAATGTTATCAATCGATGGGATCTGTATATATTATTAATAAATGTAACTATAAAATTACTTATTCAGGAAGAAGAGGAAGACAAGTGCATATTTAATAGTATGCCACCAAAAAATACGCATATCTTAACATACGTACTTTTCCAATATATTATATAATATCAGAGTATCAAGTGATGAGTTATGATTAAAATAATTGAGAATGCATTGCATAATAAAATATATATATAAATTATCCATAATAATATAATACATATATATCTAGTATTAGCTGTAGTTATATTATGACTACCACATGAGTATTATTCTATTAGTAGGTTTATATATAATATCATACTTTTTCAATTATATAATATATTTACCTATATGTACTAGTATTATGAACGGCGTTATATTATCTATTATATATATAATGATTAGTATATAAATAACAAAATGTAAAAATAAATTGCGTTTAGTAGAGTTTAATGAAAGTATATATATGTATAGATTAAAATTTGTTTAATATAATAATTTCAAAATATAGAATTTAATATATAAATGTTATTTGTATTACGTATTTATCCAGTCATTATCTTACCAACCATTACTATAAAACGTAGTTAACTGGAGACGATATAGGTATAAATTGAAATTAACGTCAAGAAGCTTGTAAAAATGGTATACCTATATTAGGTCTGTTAGTGACTAACTATTTACAGTAGGTAAATTCAATAACAAAGTCTTATATTGAGGATACTATAGTAGTATTTATAATTAATATATTGAGTATATTGACGTATTATGGAATATATATACTATGTCTACTTAATATAAGAGTATCTTTAAGGTAGTATATATTATAACTATATTAACAGATGTAATATAGCTATAATAATATAGCTTATTATATAATTATATATATATATTTTGATTAGAAAATATAACAGTCTCGTGATATTTTAAGAAACGTAGAATAATTATTCATTTATTTTTTATTTATTATATAGTATATATATTATATAAAAAAATCACTCACTCAGTATAAATAAGAGTACCAATTACTGTAGTAGTAATATATTAATATATTAATTTATATTTATTCCGTATGCTATAGTTAGATATATTGGTCTTTCACATGAGAATATAGTGAGTTATGAGTATAAATTTTTTTATACTTAAATAATTTCTATTTTGAGATATATAGACTAGTGATATTCATGATATAGCTAGTTATATTGTTTGCAATTTGGTAAGTATAAACATATTTATTATATTATATATATCATGTTAAAGAAAATTCGATTATGAATATTAGATCATTTATAATATCATTTATAATTATATCAAAACATGATACTATTATATATATATAAAATTACATTAGTATTAAGTTATCTACCATATATTACACGCTCTATGTTATGTTGTATAATTAGCCGTTATTAATATATTTCTTATATATAGTATTATACACGTATTATTATGAAAGTAATAATCAGTACAATAATTATATATTGAATATGAGCATATATATTGGTTATCATTATATTTCTTAATGAATATATATATATATATATATAGTACTACATTATATATAGGTATATTATACACTAATATTTTATAAATAATATATCCTTTTATAATAATATCATATAATGTATTAATATTTAAAATTCTACTGTTCCTGTTTATATTGAAAGTTTTCACCATATTCCAGTAATAATATCTGCAAAACTTATTTTGTTATAATCTACTGAGCCAAATCACAGAGACTCCATAAGATAAAGAACCATGTTTTATTGAATACTCGTAGTAATGATTAAACTCATAAAATTTGATATACTAAATGTTCATACATAAAAATACTTTATACGAACTATATAAATAGCATCCGTAATCACTACAGTTTTACCTTGAACAAAAAACAATTTTTTTTTACGTAATAGGATATATATAAGTATACTAAATATTTTTAAATGTATTATCATATTCATTTATTAAATGAAATATATGAATAATAGAAATATCATATATATAATGATATAAAATAGGAATGGAGAATAAAAATATAGAAATATAAAAGTGTATTATATAGCGAGGCTTATATAATAAGAGGGAAAGATGAGATAGGAAGATTCGAAATTTGCGTTTTTTGAAACATTGTGTACTCCAAAATCAGAATAATATGAGAGGCATCTGAACTCTGGAAGTACCAAAAACAAAGTGTTCTTTCATTTATGTAATTGCACGGCACTTCTCTTACACCTCCCAAGGATACACAACTACCAACACATAGATTTGGTGTCCAGAGCATATTTATCTTTGAAATAATTATGATTTGGAATATTTTTGCTAGTTCAGAAAATACTAAATTAAAAATTATTTAAAATATAATTTTAAATATCAATAGTCAAATTTATATTTTTAAAATGTGTCACTTTTCCATGAAAAAAAAAAAAAGAAAACTTTAAAAAGTAATAAACATTTTGCTTAATTAAAAATTAAAAGATTCCATTAAATAAATTTCTTTATTTGAAGGAATTCGTGTTTATATATTTCTATTTCCTGACCTCTTGTATCGTGTATCTTGTTGTATCCTGTATCTCGTTTCACTTACTTTCTTTCAAATACATTGCGGTAGATGGCGTTGCTTTCCGTTTAAGCTTTTAAATTAGAGTTTCGTTTAATTGATATTGGTATCGAGAGGAGGGGAAACGAATTTACACAATGAAAGTCTATTAATGTCTGTTCTAATTTACACAAGGAAAGTCTATTGGAGTCTCTTCTAATTGACAATTGATTTTCCTTGTATAAACGGATTTAGTCGAAGTATATAAATGGTGATATGAATTGAAACAGATTATATAGAATAAAATTCGCTTTTGACGAAATACTTGTCGGTTGAAAATGATTTCTTTTTGGTAGATTCTTAGAATAAAAAAAAATTTACAATAAAATTTTCGATCATGTTTCGACTATATATCAGTGGTTTACCTTTAGCAATAAATTAAATAATATCGATTATGTTTCTGAAAATGTTTTTATTCTCCATTTATCATTTATATTTATCAAAAATATTTATTTACATTTTAAGATATTACTTTTATACTTATGATAAATTAATAAAAACCAGTTTAATTTATTTAAAAAAAAAAAAAAAACTGAACTATTCACCGATCAGCAAAAGAAAGAATAGAGCAAAAAGAAACCATAACTACACGCAGATTGGCTCTTTTTACGGTAGTGAGTAATTTTATTTACTCAATATATATCTCTAAACAACGATATAGTATAAAATAAATAAATGCTACTCTGCGGACATCATATCTTAAATTTATCCTGTAGGAGTTCAATATAAATTTTATATATATTATAATTATATATATATATATAATATATAAACCTATAAATTAGCACAAATGGCTAAAGTAAAACATTAAAATAACTATTAACAACAGCGACAAAAGAGCTTTAAAAACAGCAAGAATTTTGTAACTGCAATAAAGAATAGCATAAATTTCCGAGATTTAACAAATGGCCTATATTCAGACTATCTATTAATGATATACGTTAATTCACTTTATATATAGATATATATATATTTACCACAATTATTAATTAAACACGTCATTTATTATAGATATAATGTTATGGAATATAAATACGTAAATCACACGACTAAACACCTAAGTATATATCTATAACGATTTTCCACAGAAGAAATAAATTAAGTTCCTAAGAAGTGAAATGACAATACGATCAAAATCTTACGTTTCACTAGCACATATTATACTTCAGTATTATTAGTAAGAAAATCACTCTATAAACAAAAAATATCAAGGAACTTCCAAGGTATATTCCCCCTATCTACACCCTAACACCTCATATAATGATGAATAAAAATCCTGTAAATTAAGATATATGACATACTTTTATTGAAAAATGCAATTCATTTATATCACCCTCAATGTTAACTCTTAGAATAATATGTGAGCTATGAAAAATATAGTAATTATATGATGTACGTTTTCCTGTGGCCAACAATATTCTCAGACAGAGAATCTCGTGCACCGTATCGAATGACACTCGTAAGAGAGTAGAAATAAAAAAGCATCTAAAACCAGATCCAATCTCTGAATATGAAAAGTCGTAATCGCACATGTACTATAGGTATATCGAAGAATAAAAATACACATTTCCTTTTTATCAGTATCAACCAATATGTAATGGTAAGCACTTTTATCCAGATCATAATCGCAAATTCTATTAAATTTGCCAACTTAACGTTTACAATACTGTGAATTTCACACAAAAACTATTTCGAATTCAAAAAGAATATAAATACTGACTCAATGATCAGACAACTGTATCATGATGTATATGTTAATAGAATCTATTGTCTTTTACTATACACAAATGAATGACGACAAATTGAGAACGAACCGTATGATTGTGGATAAGGAAAGTATACCAATCATATCAAAAATATAACTTAGGAATCAAAAATCCTAAGCCCATAAAGAATACAGAACAAATATATTAAAATACAATTATAAACACAGAACAAAACAATCGAACAGAATTCTTGAGAAAAGAAGAGCAGAGTAATAAAAGAAGAACATTTATATATTAAATAAATCTATCAGCGTATCACCTACACACTTAGAATACAACCAAATGCCAATAATACAACACAATATAGTATAACTCTATATGTATGAGAACTTAGTAATAGGTGATTAATGAAAACATTCACTTACGCAATGTTACACAAACCCTTATTGTAACAAGGTATGGATGGTATTGAGTGTATAAATAATATAGAGGATATTAATTAATTTTATTATTTAATATCAATATGATATTATTATTATTATATATATATCTATCTGAGTGAAGAGTAAATACAAAAATTTAATATTTTATAAAATAAATATTATTACATTAATTATCAATATATATATATACACCCATTATATAATAAAATCTTATAGTAAATATATACTAAAATGACAAATTATTCATACACTAAGGAAAAATATTTTACTAGAGTAAAACTCACTTTCTAAAGCTATCAGTCCATTCCTAGGTTATAAATTAATCATATAAAGAATATTAAATGAATTCATTAATTCGAGTATTCAGATATTCAAATACTCGGTTATTCTAGTATTCTATTCATTTAGAATTATATCAGATTAGTCAGTTTGAATATCATTATTTTTGAATATAGAGGCAAAAATGACAAAATTAATAGATCAACTACTGTATAAATTTTAACAACAAATCATAAACAATGACCAAATCTCCACGTTCCAATCAATAGTTTATGCTAGAGAGCACACGAACCTTCCTATATATATTCCTTTATTTTATTTTATAACCAAAATTTCGCTCTTGTCAATGCATAGGAACCATTAAACAATCATCAATTATTGACACAAAAAACTATTCCAAATATATTCTTTCAAATTAAACGATTAAAATCTTATATATTAAAAAGATTAATTAATTATTATTATATTGATTATATAAATATATGTATTATTATATCTCATATTTTTATTATTATTATTATCTCATTGTCTTTTATTTTTATTATTATTATGATTACGTCAGAATTTTTATTAGTATTTATTAGGTATACCAATTTCATGTAATTACTCAAATAGTACTATTTATGATAAATCAATGTATTTTAATGATCATAATAGATATAATTAAAAAGTGAATAAGAAATTAATGAATTTAAATGAGAGGTATTATTATTATTATGATTATTATTATTATTATTACCTAATTATTATTATTATCACATTATTATAATATTATTACATAACTATTAGGAGACTTATATTAATGTATAAATATTTTTATTTTATGTGATGAAGATTTTTGTATCAATTTCAGAATCACATTATAATATTTATATTATAACAATCAATTAATTAAAATTATAACAATCAGATTAATTTTTAATTTAAATCATATTATATGATTATTACTTATTATTATATCCAAGATCGAAGTTGATGGATATATAGTCCCACTTAGTTCAATTAATTATTATTATTATTATTATCGTTACCTCTAATATTTGAGTTCTATATTATATAAAGAGTCAACTCAAAGTTACTGAAAATGGCACTCATCTATATACTCTTAGTTATATCTTCTCCCAAATTATTCCATTAAGGTTCACTTTTGCTTTTGCACAATATTTTGCATTCAACTGACTGCTTCATAATTTAATGTGAGATTTGCAAGCCTTTTTCCACAATTCATAAAGGTATCAACCGTCTTACATAGAGTTATATTTATTTAAAGGTACTATTCACCATGAGATGAGTAGAAAATAGCGAATCTTAGCGTCTCTTGGAATACATATTAAATCAAATATGCGCACTGGCCACTTCAGCTAATCATCAGAAACGAGTAAGCAAACTATTGTGTTGGCAAATGCAAGTACCAACAAAAATATTAAAGTTAAGTTAATACAACGATATAATTCTTCAACAAACTTCATGTTTGTTAGATTACGGTAATGATTTAATGGTTGGTTTATATTCTTACTGATATCTCAATTAAGTGGATTGTATGTATAATCAATTAATAGTAAATTCAATAAAAACAAACTAATAAAATTGATTCATTTTCTGCTTTTGCTGAAAACTAATTATCCAATCATTAATTACATTGCTTGTGCTTTTTATAAGTAAGAGGGATATATATAAGACACAAAGCTTACAATATTCAAAAATATTTCAATATTATATATATATATATATATCAGTCTACAAATCCAATATGTATATATATTGATAATTTAAAATGTCTAGAAAGATTGTATGATTTATAGGTGCGTTCCATAGTGATCGTTTTTCAAGGGATTCAAAGATCTTACTAGAGCCTGGTATCTGATGTTGTGAGACACTAATTTGATGAGATATGTTAGTAGGTTTATATACTCACGATATGTAAGAGTCTAATTTAACTAAGTCACATACTTTATATATATTATAGTTATAAAATTGGTTCTTAATTTTTTATCATTCATAAGATCTTCATTTTCTCCTTCGTCCAATTTTTTTCTTTCAGAAAACATAGAAGAAAAGTTTAATGGCTTGTAGTAACATTGCTATAAAATACGTTAAGTTTTATTTCTTCAGCGTTAGATTTGGACCGACTTGACGTAGTATTGAATTATTTTCTTTAAATTAATTATTTTACATATTATAAATTCATATCTATTCATTGTGAATTTTATTCTAGTTGCTATATTAATCTACTATTACTATTATTCTTATCTTAGTTAATAATAGGAGTAATTTTTTTTATATTTATAATAAAGTTCTATTTGATTTAATATCTAGCAGTAATATTAGAGGAAATTATAGATTATATAACAATGAATTATACTGCTTAATATTTTAGAAGCTCTGCGTCAAAAATAATTTTCTACTTAAGCAGTGAGAAGCCAATAACAAACGGGTTAACGCTCTATGCAGAAAATGTTTTAAATTAGAGTCTACGATCTTTGTAAGTATATAAGGTTTGTAAAGTTAGTATGAATGAAATTATCAGATTTGTTCATGACAGACGACTGCGAAGTCGATATATTGAGGTACTTCACACTTATGGAATCAAAAGGATAGATGTTAAACGTCTAAGAAATGGAAGAGATATAAATATATTTATTATCAGATTATTTACAAAAGTAAAATTATATGTAGATTTTTTTTTTATTTGTGAGTACTAGATTCATCAATAAAAAGATATATATTTAACAATCTTATTTATATCATAACTCATATATTACTACATTATAAATAGGTGTCTAATTTCTAAATAACATTAAGAGGTTTACTATAATATATTAGATTGATAATATATATATATATATATATAATATATATAATATATAGTATTATATATATATATATTATAATATAATATTATACATATATATATATAATATATATAATTATATATATATATATATATATAATATAAATATATATAATATATTATATATATATGTCATAATATGATATAATATATATATAATAGAGATATATATATAATATAATAAAAAATCACAATTGTGTACTAAATAATTATTACTTCTATTAATAGCACACAAATTGGCCAAAAGAATGGAATGCCAGTCGCATCGATCAGTGATTTATTTATTGTTAAGTAACTAAATTTAATAATATATATTCAATATATTGCACATTAGAAGTCAGGCGAACGTCTTATGTCAAAGTGTAGAGTAAATCCATATGGATAAACCACCATTCACAACCTGCTAAAAATATGTTTTTACCATCAGAATTCATATAAAAGTCAAAAAGTAGTTAGTCATTTGGGTTATAAAGATTGTTTCATAAAACATAATTTATTCCATATTAATTGGGATTAGGTTATATTGTATAATGAAAGGATTGAGCTGTTAAAGTTCTGTGAGTATTAAATATAATTATACTCATATAATTGATCTTTCTTCACAGGACGTTTGTTAATAAAAGCTTATATTATTATTACTAAACATCTAAAGAAACTATCTTGTCATGTGGTGTTAAATTTAAAGATCTATCAATTTAATTATAGATAAATATATATTCTCTATGATAGATACTTATATATATCACATAATTATTAATGCTCTGCTGAAGTACGTGAGAAAACGTGATAATTCATTTATATAAAATATATTGCTGCACTGTCTGAGTTACAGTTCCAGCGTGACAGTATGATATAGTAGTCTTTAATGGGACTGATCTATACGTAATTTTATGTAATTTCAAGAGACGGGTTATATAATGATACCGTGTTGTAAAGAAGCCGATCATTGCGAAAAATATATATTATTATTATTATTAATTAATAATTATTATATTAATTATTTATATATTTATTATTTAATTATTATGTTAATTAATATTATTATTATATTATTAATTAATTATTTATATTATTATTATTATTATTATATATTAATTAATTTAATATATTTTATATATAATTATTATATTATTTATAATTATATATTTATTAATTATTTATATATTTATTATTATTAAAAACTATTAGGATAAATTTGATTATCCTAATTTTTATTTCTGTATAATTTAGAGCATTTATTTGAATAATATTTTATATTAGTATATTAGTTTAATTATTAATTATTATTATTATATATTATATTATTAATTATATTAATTGATTAATATATTATTATTTTATGTATTATTTATTTAATAATTATTTAATTATATTACTATGGTTTAATTATTATTATTAATGTTAGTTAAATTATAATATATTATTTGTTCATTTATGGTATTATATTATAATATTGATTTAATACATTTATATATTATTATTATTATTATTTATTTATATAAACTTTTATATACATTATTATATATTATATATTATTTTATAATTATATAATATTCATTATTATTACATTATTTAATTTATTTATGATATTGTATTTAAAAAAATAATTATATTAATTCTTATTTATATAATATATAATTTAACCTTAATAATATAGATTTTAATTATTTCTTATTTATTATTTATAATTAACTATAAAGAAATATCTATTAATATATAGCATTATAAATTGTTTTTTTTATTTAATATTGAATAATTATTATATTAATTTTCATTATTATTATATTTCTATATATTTAATTTAATTAATTTATAATTGATTATTATTGTATTATTATTATTATTATTATTATTATTATATTATTATTTGATTATTATTATTTATTAATTATTATTTATTTATTATATAATAATATTATTATTAATTTATTATTATTATTAATATATTATTATTATTATTATTGAATGAGAATAAAATAAAAAATTAAATTATTAGTCTAAATTTAATGAAAGCAAATCATATAACAAGATATAACATCAATTTTTATGATATTATTATTATTATTGGTCATTAGATAAATTATTATTGCATTCCTGATTATGTTATGATTATAATGATTAATTATTAATCATGAATTATTTTGTTTTAATATCTACTTATATTATTATTATTATTATTTAAATTAATTTATTTTATGTATTAATGATATATTATTAATTTATATTAAATTTTATATATTTTAAATATTATATATTATTAATGATTAATATTAATTATATATTAATAATTTAATTAGTATATTATTAATATTAATTTGAATTATTATTATTTAATTTATATATTTATTTATTATTATTTAATGTATTATATTATATATTATATATTTAATTATTTATATACTTATAGATATTAAGTAGTAGTTAGTGAGTAGTATAAAGTTACTAAGAATTAGTAGGCAGATAATAGTAGGTAAGTAGTATAGTAAGTATGATTATAAGTATAAGTATAAATAAGTAGTTAGTAGAGTAGTATAGTGAGTATAAGTAGTAAAGAAAAAGTTAAAAAAAACTCGCATTCAATAATTAAATTATTATAGAAAATATATTATTAAATATAAAGGAAAGTTTAAAAAAAATTTCTTCCCCATCAATATTATTATTAATGATAATTTATAGTTATTAATTAAAGTATAATCAATTTAAGTATTACTTTAACAGTTAAGTATGAGGACTAATTATATAA